>JAAGVU020000113.1:19830-31551 GCA_011763525.2 Mormyrus iriodes
AATAAATAGAATGCTGCGTTTTGTTATTTCTAGTAGAATTTCTGCCCATTTTTCAGTGTTTTTCTATCCCTTTATTTTTAGGCTTATAATAAATAATGATTTATTTTTTCCCCAGAAGGGTAGTGCCTGGATTATTGTGGAAGCGAATATGCACTTTGTTTTCCATCTAATCTGAATAATACTGATGTTTTATGGATTATTAGGGCTGCTTTTTCATGGAAAATGTTTAAGATGTATGCCTCATCGCGCACAGGATTTCTCTGGAATATTTCAGCGCACAATGTTGCAACTCGGACGACTGGATCGAGTAAGTTCACTCAATTACAAAGATATGCGATTCACGTCTGCGCGTTATACTTGAGCCTGAGATTAATGGGTGCAAAAATCAACACCTTTTGGGTTTGTCAGGGTTTAAGGGTTAACAAACAGATGAATATTAAGCCGTTGTGATAAATATTGAGGCGTTTTGATGAGCGGTCTTTACTGGTCTTAAAATAAATCCTCGAGTCCTCTATGTCCGAGACAGAGTCAAAAAGCTGGAGGTAATCCGGAATCCCTGTAAAATATAATGCTCCTGGGCGTGCAGAGCAGATCACGGTGCTGAAATTGGCCCGCCTCCAGGTGGGTATTACCCTGCCCCTTACCCTTGTAGAAGGGACGGCCACTGAGCACGTCGCCTCTGTTGGTGAAGCCTGGCCCGCGGGGACAGAGCTCCTCGTAGCCATGGCTGCCAGGCCGGGGACAGGCCTCGCAGTCGGTGCCCCAGGCCGCACCCACGGTGCAGCAGCAGGCATCCAGGCGGAAGCGGCCTGCCACAGGCTGGGTGCAGGTGTCCTCCTCCCAGGTCAGGTAGCAGAGCTCCGAGCGCATGTCTAGAGGAGCGAGTGGACAGGCACACGATCAACAAAAGGTTGCCGGTTTGAATCTAGCGCTCAGCAGGGTAGCTACAATTCCATAGGGATTTACACCCCTGAAAAATGGTCCTGGGGCACCAGCCGACTCTGTTGTCAGACCCTAAGCGTCACTCTCACTCCTATATGTGTGCATGTCTTTAAAAAAAGCTGAATAAAAAGGACAGTAAGATGCGATATATGAAAGAACATATTTCCATAAACCTGTATAGCTTCATTTCACACTCCTTGCCCCTACAGTTACAGTAAACACAGTGATCTAGATGAAACCCCCCCCTCCCCCCCGAAACAGACACACTCACCGACGCAGAGGCGGCCCGTGCTGTCCAGCGTCAGCCCCTCGGGACAGAGGCACCGAAAGGATCCCTTGGTGTTAAGGCAGCGGCCGTCGGCGCAGACCCCCGGAAACACCGCACACTCATTCACATCTGTGACATGGAAAGTTAAAAAAAAATGTTTAAATACAGGGAATGTACTGGGCTGCCATGCGGAGAAACAGATAGAGCCCTTGCTCTATGAATGATATAACTGATACAATGATACAGTCCATGGGAGGTCCTATATTAGCTATAAATGATACAGGTACAGAGCACAGCGAAGGTCAATTTGGCCAATAGATGTGTTTAGGATTGTCTATGGAAACAGGGATCCTGACACATGATGTCGGGTTCTCAGAAGCTGGGGGTGACAGGACTGAACTGCAAATGGTGAAAGACCACAGAGTGTCAGAGGTCATGGTCAAGAGGTCAAAAAGTCAACTGTGTACCTTCACATGAAAGTCCCCTTGGCCGTGCGTACCCTCTCGAACAGAAGGGGTCTGAAAAAAAATTGAAAAAGAAAATAATATGTACATAGATTTAGTGATCCACATCGCTGGGTTGTTTGCAGAGTGCTGAGGTTTTAGAATATACACACAAGTTGAAAGGAGTAACATTTCCATTCAGTTTTGCAAGAAAAACTGCTTTATATAAGCAAACACAATTACCACATGATATGGGTGAAACTTAAATAAAGTTTGAAGCTTAGCTTAGAGGAGAAAAAAAATTCCCAAGAGATACAACAAATTTAGGAGCAACGCAAATTACATCTCCTAACAAGATTAGGGCGAAAAGTGTTATAATGTAATTGCACATAGTAAATGATGTAATTATGTTTTTTTCCTCCTCCTGCTGTTATTTTGAAGGAGATTGGAGTCAGCAGTGCTGGCAAAGATCATACAGCTAGAATGTGCACGACCCCCGAAACCGCAAAGAGCTCGGCCTGAACACAAGTGGTAGCTGTAATTATGAAACGGCAAGATGTCGGGGTGTGGAGGTTGGGGGTCCTGGGCTAAGTAATGTGCTGCCTAAACAGTAAAAACTGAAAAGTAAGATTTAACGAGCCAGATGCCAACTATTCCTTAGAAAGGCAGTTAGACAATATCAGGCAATTGGACAATATTAAATGCAGAAGACAAGGCCCCATACAAACATTCTCTGTGCAAAAACCCAAAAGGATAAAGTCGAGTTGTTTCGCGAGTGCCGCGGTCAGAGCACAGGCTTTGCGGTCAGGGGCCCAGTCGTGGTGGCTCGGTGCACCGTACCGATCTCGCACGGCTGGCACGGGCTGCCCCAGGCCGCCCCCAACGTGGCGCAGCACTCCGACCTCAGTGTGCCCCCGTGGATGTTGATCTCGCAGCGGCCATCCTGCACGTTCAGCCAGCAAGTCCCCTTCAGGCTGTCTGCGAGCAGAGAGCAGGGGATTGTGGGAAGGAGTGGGAGGCGTGGTGTTTAAGTAAGGAACCAATCATAACAACAAGAAACAGAGTTATATAAATATTAAAATATGTATAACTGAATTGAAATTATTTTAGTCAGCTGTATTATTCTAAACATTTCTACTAAACAAACTCTATTCTTCTGTATTGTGTAGCCCAGTAGGTTATGCATCAGTGCCCGTGTTGTGCTGTGTATCATACATATAATGATGTTGACTTATCTGCCACATATCCTTATCCAGAACAACTAACAGGACCAGCAAAGCCAAAAACAGCAGTGAAAAGGACCTGTACATGTTCTTTTACGAGTTGCGAACTATTCTGTAACCTGTAGGCCTGGATTATTCACAATGAGTCAGGACATAGCAATCAGTAAGCAATAGACAGCAGCTCTGATATTTACCAACGCAGATGAGACCTGTGCTGTCCAGCTTGCTGCCAGGAGAGCACTCGCAAGTGAAGGAACCGTCATTGTTCTTACACTCCCCATTAGCACAGGGGCTGTTCTCACACT
Organism: Mormyrus iriodes; assembly: GCA_011763525.2. Lineage (NCBI taxonomy): Eukaryota > Metazoa > Chordata > Actinopteri > Osteoglossiformes > Mormyridae > Mormyrus > Mormyrus iriodes. The sequence goes on from JAAGVU020000113.1 coordinate 23,012, forward strand.
CGTTGATATCTAAAACGAGAGGGGAAGAGATAGCATGTAACACCGCGCCCTTAGTACAGTACCTGCACACACTGATACACCATATGGACAAAATGTATTTGGGACACACCTCTTAACCCTTGTGTATTTTACTCCTTCCGTTCTAAATTCTAGATCTCTATAGAATGTATCCTCATTGAAAATGTACTGGGGTCACTTCAACCCCAAAAATAACACAGGGGTTCAATCAGGTGTTTCATTCAAACCCATTGCCACACACGTGTATAAAATCAAGCACCTAGTCATGCAATCAGGTTTACACACATTTCTGAAAGAATGGATTGCTCTGAAGAGCTCAGTGAATTCAAGCGTGGTACTGTCATAGGATGCCATCTTTGCAATAAGCCAGTTCATGAAATTTCTACCCTGCAAGATATTCCACAGTGAACTGTAAGTGGTATTATTGCAAAATGTAAGTGTTTAGGAACAATAGAGATTGCGAGCCAGGCCTTCACGGCCAGCATCAGTGCCTGACCTCACAAATGCTCTCTTGGAAGAACAGGCAAAAATTCGCACAGACACTCTAAAATCTCGCGGAAAGGCTTCCCAGATGAGCGGCAGCTGTTATAGCTGCAAAGGGGGAACCAACTGCATATTTATGCCTATGGGATGTCATACAAGTTCCTGTAGGTGTGATGGCAAGGTGTCCCAATACTTTTCTCCATACGGTGTTTCTAAAATCAAAAGTGAAGAGATAGCATGTGACACCCCTCGTTAGCAGAGAACCTGTCTTCACACACATTGATTTCTAAAATAAGAGGGGAAGAGACAGAATGTAATAAACCCTATTAGCACAGTATCTGTCTTTACACTTTCTGATATGTCTTCACACTGATGTCCATGCATGTGCCATCAGAAGAATATCAAAGTTCCTGATGCACTTTACACCATCTTCATTTATTTTTGCTCGTTTGTAACGTTGAAGAGGATAGTTGCCATAATTCTCCCAATTTAATATATCCAGACCCTGTAAAGGAACCTGATAGACAGAGAGCATAGTTTGGAAAGAGAAGATCATTGTCAATCACTTTCTCTTATTTAGAGCTATGGCTTGTGATTCTGAAACTAGGCCGCTGTGTAAACTCATGCTTATGCGTATGGTTCAGATGCCCTGAAAAAATCAGGACAGTTTTCAGACCTGACAGACCTACAATGGGTGGAATACAGCTAGGACCTGGCAAAACTTTCCTGATGGAGTGCATTATGGGATAGCGGTGACGGCCCAGGCTGCCATGCATAAGGAGCTAATCCGGTTCCCAAATATCAAACAGTTGTGGTTCTGGAAACCCGCTGGCACCCCATGAGCGCACCCTCTTGGATGCACTCCTGTTGTGTGGTCAACCAAAAACCAACCAGGACCAGCCAGGCCCAGTCCAACATACAAAGTGTAGGACAGCAGGACCATAATTTAGCGGCTGATATCACTGATGGGGTGGGCGACCGTGGAAGAATGACTGTAGCTCGTCCAAAAAAACACTCGGATTAAAAAAAATGCAAAATTCGGGCTCTCTCCAAGGGCAGCTGAGCGGAGTTTTTGGAAGCGGCAGCTGGGAGGAGACTGCAGAGCTCCCAGGCCTGTGCGAGGCCAGTGAGGACATGCTTCTTTCATGGGCAATTAGACGCAGTAACAGGTCTCTGCTCCCAGGGTCATTCCCCCAGAGGGACGGGTAAATGCACAGAAAAGAGCTTGTTGAAACAAAGGTAACCGCATTCGGTCACATTTAACTGAAACATTAAACAAGCCAGTCAACAGTTATACCAGTAGGTTCTACAGATTTGTAATGTTATAATCACAGCTGCACATAACTGGCAAGCAAGTATGCATTCACTTTAAAAAGCGATATGTGCAGCAATCGATTGTTGTTACCGCACAAATGTGTACTTATTTTATTTGCCTTTGTGCTGCTATGATATGAAATTAGTGCATTTTAACCTTTATACCACAAATGAAGTACAAATTAGCATATAAAGGTTAAAATGCATGATAATTTCTTGTCATAAAATACATACGCATTTGCGCTGTTACAACAATCGATTAATGCATGTATCGCTTTTAAAGGTGAATGCATACTGCCTGCCAGTTATGTGCATCCCTGTTTATAATTATGAAGGTGACTGGAGTCAGTGATGATCGCAACGCAAGCTAATAACTTTTTTTTTACAGACAAACACTTTTTCCAAACAAAAAGCAAAAATGGCTCTTAGGTGAGAAACCGTAACTCCATGTTAAAAGCCACACTAGATTTCCCCCGTTTTGTATAAGGGCAAGACATTTGGGATGGGCAACAGAAAGAGAAATGTAAATCAAAGCCAAAAACATGGCTCTGAAAAGCTCCATAAAATAATTTTTATGGTGCAGTCCCAAGCAAAAAATGTATTTGTTCACATTTTACAAAACATATAGAATTTTTATTTTTGACATGGGTGGAAAAACTTTGCTGGAGGTAGGTTTAAAGGACATCTGGTGTTAGATATCAGCTCACAGCACTATTGGAAATCCAGTGAGGCCTCACCAACGTAGGTCAAGGTTTGGATGAAACAGATAACAGATTAAACATCAACTCTTCTCAAAGCTTCTCACCTCATTAAATGGATGACATTGTTCATGCACGCAGATACTGTGCTTTTAGCGGGTTTCAGGTCTGATTCATTGTATAACTTTAAACCAAACCACTTTAAATCAGTGTAAATAACTCGTATGACCTCAACATAATATGATGAGCAAGAACCGATCCTGGTTTGTGTCTCCACCATTGGGTCTTGGGGCTCGCTATGCGTTCCTTTTCATCAAAAAGTCATAGTGCATCAAGCACATCATGTCTCACCTTCACACGTCTCCGAGTCCTGCCTGAAGATGTAACCTTTGGGGCAGCTGCAGCTGTAGCTTCCCGGAACGTTCCGGCAAAGGCCATGGTCACAGAGCAGCCGGTTCACCAAGCACTCGTCGATGTCTAAGAACATAAACGAGAAGACGTTTGTTTCCCTGTCGTCTGCACTGATTCCTAAAGCTGCATGGAAAAAGACAAAGAAGCAAACTATCTTTTATCGGTGTTTGAGATCTGAAACACTGATGTAAACAGGACAGATTGTTCACCTGACATTCATCAGTATCTAGAAAGCGAACATATGGAGGCACTCTGTGATGCTCTGAGGCAAGCGAGCCTGCTAGACACGTAATCAGAAATTTGTAAAAACATAGAAACAGAAATGGTCATGGCACGCGGCATGGACTTTATTTATAAAACAGGCAGACAAAAGCCAGCTTTCTCTGCCCCAACGACTGAAACACACACAGACTTCTGATCATGCACTGACCAAAGCGTCGACCAGAAGAAGCCTGTTCACATTTCTGCAGATATATTGTAACCTAAATAACCAAATTTTCACCCATTAAAGCTTTGCTCACCATATTTTACTATCTCTTTCCTCCCTCAAACAGTTTGACTGACATTGATAAAAACCTTACAGACCAGGGAGCCCAAATATGTCAGACGTAACCACACTGTTAAAATAATACCCCATGACGCTTCTTTACAAAACACATGGAGCAGGAGGGACGGTGCTGCAGTGTTGAATGTGCTACTCAAAATACCAAGAAAAGCGGGCCGGAATGCATGACTCACTAGTACGGCTTAGATGGAGAGCACTGCAAAAAAGACAGGCTGGCGTTCGGCCCGTTGATTAATCATACACTCGGATAAGGAGGGCCTGATAATTAGCTGTTTACCTATCCGCTCCAGAAGAAGTTTAACATAATACTCTCTTTCTGCAGAGATTTCCAATGGCCTGCAAAAGCTGTTCCGAGAACAAGAGGGCGACTCTCTCATTTGGACTTTCAGGGTTCTTATATGGGCTGTTTGGTAAATGCCTACTGTCAAGCGACTGGTCCTTCCTGTCTGACTCGACTAAGAATTAACTGAATTAAACTGTACCCATTTTCACATTCATCTATAGGCATGTGGTTGTGACAGATTTTTAAATCTGCCTTTTATAAAAGCAGAAATATTTCACATCCTGGGTGTGAGGAAGACTCCAGAAAGCCCACGGGCTGTGAAATTTCACACTAATTTCACACTTAAATGCATGACTTACCTTCTCTGCAGAAAACCATTAAGCATTTGTGCTGTTACAACAATCACTTTAAAAGGTGAATGCGTACTTGCCTACCAGTTATGTGCATCCCTGGTGATTATAGTTAAAGACTGGGGTCAATTACATGCGTCTAGGTGGGAGGGGGAATATACATTTAAATATGGTTTCAAAACTTTTTTGACAGGGTGCACATGGGAAAAATGGATGTTCTTGCAGTGAACCAGCAGTTTTCCCTGTTTTTTTGTGAAAAAACTCTTAGTAGGTAGCAATTTCCACCTATTTTAATGGTCCTGGAGAAACTGAGGTTAAAGGGCCATGGTGCTTGAACCTAGCAACCATCCTGCATGGGCCAAGAGCCCTAAACTACTGAGCTACACGCTGTCCCTTGGAAAAGACTGAGAAAAGAAACAGACCTGTAAGAACAGATGAGGGCTGTTTATGCATTGAACAAAAATCAAATAAAAACATATATTTCTGTTATGTGACATTTACAGTAAGAATAATGTTTCCACCAAATGTTTTATTATGTGGCTGTAAGCTTTTGCTGGACAATAAATGTGTAAAAATATTTAAAGATTAGTGCCTCAGAAATAAATCATTAAACTTTGGAACAAACGCAGGAGCAAAAGGCTTCGGGGCCAGCCTGAGAAAAACTTCCAAACCCATGTGAAAACATCTTTATGAGTTTTACAGCACAGCCACCATGGCCTGCAGCTACGTCAGGTTTATTTCGCAAAAACATGCAAAGGGCCATTAGTGCAGGATACTATTTTTGGTGAGACAAATGATAGTTTCAAAGTGTTTGAAGGCCTGAATACCGAAACATAGTTTGTAACAAGGTATGGATAAGCTCGGAACAGCATTACACATTCATTAACAAATGAATGGTTACAGGCGCTGAACGTCAAGCTTTCACTCTTCTGCAAGTGATGAGGTGATCTGACGTGATTTCCAGTAGAGGAGAGGAGAAGGTATAACATCAACATCCGCTGTTCTTCAAACAAACACTCGAGGCCCTCTTACTTGCCTTGATGTCACCTTGCCTGAAAGAGCCCCCCCCCTTTCTGATAAATACAACATTAATCATGACGTAATGCCTGCGATGGTTACACTATATTAGGCTGCCTTAGGAAATCCTTACTGTAGGTCTCAGCTTCCACCACACAAAAGGGTGCCTGATTATACACGAGATGTGTTTAATGGGCATGTTTTTTTTTTTCTTATTTCACACTATGGATACAGAATCATTAACCCTAAAAGGCTTGTTTTGTTTTCTTTTTAATGGGAATTCAGTTTCCATGTTGAGCGCGAAAAATGTTTTTTTTTTTTAAATGATCTGGAGGCACAGGTTGATAAAATACAGCGATCCGCTTGGGCCATTGTTTGAGCATTGCTTTGGTGGGATCAAGTTATATTGCCCACCTCCACGTTAAACACCTACCACTACCGTATGTGATACACAGCGCCCCCTGCAGAGCGGTTCCTAGATAAACAGTTACCTTTAGGAACGAGCATTTGATGCTGCAGATATGTTAGTTAATGTCTGTTTGCTCATACTTAACTCACCAATGCAGGTTTTCCTGGTCAGGTCGGGCTCATAACCCACGTTGCAGACACAGCGGTAACTTCCCCGCAGGTTCTCACACGCCCCGTTGGGACAGATATCTGGGTCCAGGGCGCACTCATTAATGTCTGCCCAGCACAGAGGGAGAGGAACCCAGAGACGTTTAAGCAGAATGGACAGGCATTCAGCTAGTGACCGCGCGACACTTTCGACATGCACGGACACATGGTAAAGAGACAGCAAGGTGCAATGTGATGGAGAAACAGAAGTTCACCATGGAGAAAGCCCATACATTGACACGAGTCACTGCACATCGTACGGTTACCTGTCCCATCTGCAGAAAACCCAACACCACTTCCACACAAGGCCTGGAACTCAGCTGAGAGAGAAGGAAAAACAACAGAGAGAGTTCAAGAAACTGAAAATGAACAGAACCATGTCCTACTGATTAAACTTAGTATTTATGATTGTAAACAACCTCTGCAGCCTTTGGGCCACTTGTGACATGCTGTGTCACATCAGGAATTTGGAAATGTGCAGGTGTAAATGCAGCTCTGAGGAGTTCTTACATGAAATACCGCAGGTGTGTAAAAGGCTCCAAAACATTACGGGTCAGGATAACACAGGTCGCTGCTCTCTTTTGCTGTACTGTCACTGGTCTGTGTTTCATTTCTGCCTGTCCTCTGAGATCTTGGCAAGCCAAGATTCCTTACAATTTTTTTCATAGTTCATATTCTGGATCCTGTTACTTCTAACTTCTGGGTAAGTTTTTTATGAACATAATTATTAATATAACTTTGTGTATTCCAAAAGAAGATACGTGGCTTAATACTTGTTTTCTGTCCTGCCTCTCGGGAGACCAAGGTCTATATTTCATTGCTGAAAAAACACTGTTACTTCATGTCATGTGGTGTCGAAATGGCCTGTCTATACTTCGCATGGTTTGGGAATAACAGATAGTTTGAAATAAATGACACATTATGAATAATTCTAAATAATTCTGCTCCTCATCATCAGTGAGGTCAGTTGGATCCTAAACAAAAGGGGCACACATGTCAGCTGCGTTTTCTTAGAATGATTATTTTGCCGGCCCACTGAAGTTACCACTTTATGCTGGGAAATGTCTAGGAAGGTACTCTGGTTCCGATAGGAGATTCTGGGTTGATACCTGAATTCCTGCCTGGGCACGGGTGGCAGGGCTCTCCAAAGCTGTAGTTGGGATTGGCGCAGCAGCATTCCGACTTGGTGACAGCACCTTGGAATGGCCGCACGCACACGGCCTTCTTAATGGCCCCGTAGCAGGTACTGCGTATGTGTGTGTCTGAAACGGAGAGCAAGAATCAATGGTGGGGGGCCAGTAGTTTCCAGTCACTTCTGAGTCACTCTGGCAGGGTGATCGGCCAGGCCTCTCGGATCTTGGGGTCAAGCTGGCCGTGGTGGTGGGCTTACCTCCACAGAAGCGGCCATCCAGGCTGACTGCCAGCCCGGCCAAGCACTCACAGCGGAAGGAGCCATCCGTGTTGACACAGTGCCCGTTCATGCAGATCCCGGGCGTCAGGCACTCGTCCACATCTGCTCGGGGTACGGTGGGTGGGGGAGGGGGGGGACACACAAGAGCCCACGTGACTGACGGCAGAACTGATCAGCGATGGCAGGGGTGCTCAGTGAACCCCGATGAGATACAGCTGACAGCTGGTGCGGCGCCTCTCCTCTGCACGCGTGACAGATACATGTACAGATGCCTGGACCCATTCCAGGGCTGCCACAGGTTCCAGAAAACAAACAGGGTGATTCTATTACGGTGACAGAGGCAAAGAGACTGTGCAGGGGTCTGACCCAGAACGTCCAAACGCATCTGTCAGCCTTTGGCTTTGACATTCATGGTGACACCGACAGGAATTAAACACGTCAAATGAAACTCACAGCTAATTAAAACCTGACGCACATCACCGTAAACTAAAATTACAATCAAAGTCTGTTTTCCTTTTAGTATGTACCGTTTATTACTGCTGAATTCTACAGTTTGGAGCAACAACAGACAGGCCTTTGAGAAAATGTGTGCCACATCTTGGTATGAAGACGCATTTCTTTAAAAATAATAACAAAATTAATTTAGCTTCATTCTTTTCTAGATGATAAATTATTACGTTCCTTACTAGTATCTAGCATGAAGAACAAAAACATGTGATATAAACTTGCCCCTGTACTCACCAACGCAGTAGCGCCCACTTGGGGCCAGGGTGAAGCCAGGCTTGCACACACATTGGAAGCTGCCATCCTCGTTGATACACATGCCATTCAGGCACATGTTGGTCGTGGCACACTCATCGTGGTCTGGCAGTGCCGGGTCGCAGGACAGGGACGCAGACATTTTGTAAGACCAAAGGGGACATGTCACAGATTCTCAGCACACGGAGAGGAGCTCAAACTGTGCCGGTCCGGTCGCACAGTGCAACTTTTTCCATCATGAGTAAACACCTGCACCTTTAGTTTAATCATATGAAATGAATGAAAATCTCAACTGAAGAGGAAATTTCCAAAACTCACACAGTCCATTTGTTGTTGTGTTTCAGATGAGACTCTGCTAAGGATCTAAAGTCAGACCTCCTCAATATCTCTGTAACATTGGGAACCAAAACTCACTCAGTTCTCATGTAATCCAAATGAGGTCACTCTTCTTCAACTGAGGTCCCAATTCAGAACAAAACAATAGATAACTATGTCTAAGGTCACCAAATCCAGCTTACTACAAATTATAGACAGTAAGCTTCTTTCTACTATTTGTGAATTTAAAACACAAAATTAACCTAACCATGTAGAAGGCTGCTATAAAAAATTTTAAATC
>JAAGVU020000113.1:33142-43786 GCA_011763525.2 Mormyrus iriodes
AACCATATAAACATATGGTTTTTACTTTGCGGATTTTCACCTTTCGCAGGGGGTTCTGGAACGCAACCCCCGCGATCAAGGAGGGATTATTGTATAACAACAGTCCCAGAGCACTGGTTATGGACAAAATGATGCTTCATGAACCATTTGCTGTATTTTTTGACCCCACAAGATGGTATTCTTCGTTTACTTTGGGGCATGTTTTGTGCCCTTTTTTGTACAGACAGCTCCATCTAATGGGGTCAAAAAATACAGTAAAAGGTTCATGAAGCGTCATTTTGTCCATCACTACAGATCGCTATATTATATAACTGTGTACATCTTATATATTTCTAACATTTTTAACAGAGAAGGGCTGATTATCGAATGGTCAAATAATATCTTTTGATTTTGCACTGGATATTCTTTTGCTATCAGAAGCTTGCAATACTGATGAATGAGCGTTATTCGGCAGCATTGCAGCCTTCTTTAGTGGAATGGATTTGTTGTTCAGAAACTCTTCATACTCTTCAATGTCTCACCTTAAAGTGAGCGATCAAATTTTTGTGTTGAAATGTTTGTTAGTAGATCCTCCTCTTGAAATTTTAGCAGAGCGATGTTTGCAAAATGCATTTATAATGATGTTAAAATAATTCCACGCAGCGGACATTTTTGGAAATTATTGGCGGTAAATATCGGCTCATAGTTAACCATCGGCTGATAGCCGATTGTAGCTGTATCGGCCAGTATCTGGCTGATACAATCAGTGCATCTCTAGGCGAGACGTGACATTCTCCAACGGAACGTGCCTTACCGATGCACGCCTGTCTGGCAGGTGTCCGCTGGAACCCCGAGTGGCACTTGCAGTAGTAAGAGCCCAGCGTGTTGACACAGTCCCCATTCACACAGGGGTCAGAAGCACACTCGTCCACATCTGTTTGCAGAAAGCCAATGGCAGCAGTCAGTGTCAAAGATCTCCACTTTGCCAATGACTATGCCTGGTGTAGCCGTACAAGAAGGGAACAACAAAAGTAACATCTTCAGATCCTGAGAACTGCCACGGTAACGCAGAGGAAGGTATCCTAATTGACTTTAAAAGTCTCCAGCTGCAGAAGTAAATCCAATTTAAAGTCTGCAACTCACCCTGAATTAAATAATCCAGTGTAAAATGGTAGAACATGTACAGTGTGAGGTTTATTAGTGATACACAGTTCCATGGAGTAATGTGCATACATGCTCCAGCTGACTGTTTCACGCCTGCCGCACAATGTCGCATTACCCGCGCAGTCTCCTCGGGCATCCTGCGTGAAGCCAGTGTTGCACTCGCAGTAGTAACTGGACCGAACTGGCACACACCGGCCATTCAGGCACAGGTTGGGCAGCTTCTGACAGATATCAACTGTCTGGTTCAGGGTAGCTGGAAAAATAGATGGTTTACTGTGCCCTGCTGTTGAGGATGCAATGCAACACCAAGCTCCAAGCCCACCCCCCTCCCCCCACTTACCGTACTCAGGATAGTGGATTCTGGGCCTATTCCCATTGGTGGGGGGAACCCCTCGACCATTAAGCGTTGGGTCATATTCATTTGGATCATGAGGATCCACAGGGATTCGGCCACCAATGATCCCGGGGTCCACAATCGGGAACCTGCCGGGTACCCCCTCGATGCACAGTCGGCGAAACTCCTCTGTGTGAGGAACAAGGCAGAACCATTAGTCCAGTACCATAATACTGAAAGGGTGAACAATACGCAGATAGCTATCAAAGTAAAGGAATCTCTGTAGTAGATTAAGGGCAGGTGCTTCTACACAATTGTCGTTACTTAAGTAAGTAGTATCCCAACATGCTGAAAGTAATGTAAAAAAATTAAGGATCATCTAAGGAAAACTGTGGATAAAGGATCGTACTCCTTGCCTGTGAGTTTTTTGCTTTGGTTTGACCCATTGAGCACATCACAGGGCGGAATACTACAGTTACTTTGTGATTAAAGTAGTAGAAATAGCACAGGGAATGGTCTACTGAGCACTGGAAAAAAGTCTTGGTCATATGAGTTCACACTGTTGTCAAGCAATGTACAAGTTACATGTGGGGAGGATGCCAAAGGCAGCCCGCAGCCTTGAGTGTTTGTTTCCCATGGTGAAGAGTTCTGGCAGCTCTGTTATGGTGCTGAGTGCATTTTCCTGGCATGGTTTAGGTTCACTCTACCCCTCGGAGGTAATTTTCAACAGCACACAGCCAATCATCCTAAGGTGAAGCATTGCTATCCTGAAAAGGCCCCTTCCACAGAGCAAGAACGCTCACTGACAGGTTTGCTGAAAATCCCGGACCAAATGAACAATTACGCCAGGTTCTGGATTGACACCAGCGACACTATATTGCACCACTGGCAGCTGGGATCACTGGAGGAATGATGTCACATCCCCCCACAGTAGAGGCCCGGACACTACAGTACATGCCGGAGAGTGTCAAAGAGGTCATGTTGGCTCGACTTTACTCTGTTGCTTCCTTTATTTTAGTGGTCAAATGTGGATTATGGGTGACAATGTGTGCCTCAAAAATTGGCACCCCAGACATGGGCCTCAGACATCCTCAAAGTGGGACTGCCTGGAATTGTGAAAGTATAGAGTAACACTGTTTGGCAAGCAGGGCTGGTGGGATTTCTGAATTATTAACTGAGCTCCTATTTGTGTCGCCATATAGATAAAATATTAATGGAGCACAGAAAGGAATATCTGTTTTTCCCCACTTCCCCTTGCTTTTTTCATATTGTAAAATTTTTATTACATTAATAAATGAATGCAAAGATCCGAGATATAATTCCAAATGATACCTCAATATGAAAGGCAGCCAGGTGTGATTCTTGAATGCTGCAAACAGCAGCTTTTTTAATATAAAGTCTAAAACATGCAGATGCCCACAGATTAGGGTTCACAACTCCTGTTTTACAAAGGAGATGCACAAATACTTCATAAACTGTTTATTATATGATTCAGAAAGTAAATAACAAACAAGAACATTTACAAACAAGAACATTTACAAACAAACAAGAACATGCACAAAATTCATGAGTAGTTTGGATGATTGTTGATATATTGCCTAGATTAGCCAGAAAGAAGATTGTATGTTGTATGAAAAAAAGTCTTAGTGTTCATTAGGGGCAGTGTGCTATTATATGCATGTCTGGAATTTTTTGGGAACCTTTGGGGAGCCAGCACAGTCTTACCAGACCCACGGACGGGGCACATCTCAGGCAGGGTGCCCCTCGTCCAGCATCGGCCCGAGTCACAGCAGCACTGGACCTTGGTAAAGTGACTCGACAGCTCCTGTGCACAGCGTCCATTCAGCAGGCTCCTGTAGCAGGACCCCACTCGCTGGTCTGAGGCATAGATCACAGGGGATATCATCATGACATTACAGTCTAGTGCACAGGAGGCATGATTAGATCACAGTGTAGTGCACAGGAGACATGATTACATCACAGTGTAGCACACAGGAGACATGATTACATCACATTGTAGTGCACAGGAGACATGATTACATCACAGTGTAGTGCACAGGAGACATGATTACATCACAGTGTAGTGCACAGGAGACATGATTACATCACAGTGTAGTACACAGGAGACATGATTACATCACATTGTAGTGCACAGGAGACATGATTACATCACATTGTAGTGCACAGGAGACATGATTACATCACAGTGTAGTGCACAGGAGACATGATTACATCACATCATTTACCCATTGTTCCAAGATAAAGATCAGAGCAGACAAGATTATTTCATCACGCCATTCACGTCACACGTTACTCTAAAGCAGTGAATAGTTATTATCAGACTATTCACTCTTGCAGAGAGACATAACATTTTATAAAAAAACAAAAACGTAAGGTAAATAAATCAATTAAGTGACTCTGTAAACAGCCTCTTTTTCTTGCTCTAAACAGAAATACAAGCAATTTTCTTACAGTGGTTTAGAAAAGCAGGGCCTTTTATTTACTTGGCTTGCATACTGCCTGATTACTTGAGGGGGCACAAGTAGGGTTACCATATTTGGCAAGACAAAAAATAGGATGTGTCCGGGGAATCCCAGAGGTATGGTAACCCAAGGCCACAAGTGATTTAGTAACTCAGTTACCACTCAAGTACAAATCATGAACAAATATAGTAACTGCATGAAATGAAGCGCTACGACTGACTAATGATGAACGAACATGGGATCAGTACATAACTAACACTTAGTTTCTGGTTAATCAGTTCATTAAGTGTGTAAAAGTACACTACTACATTATTCGCGTCCCCTCAAGTAAAGGATTATGTTTTTGTATCAAACTCCGTGAAAAGCCTCTCTGCTCTCGGTTTCGTAACGCCAAGCTTCCTGAAAAATCCCATGATTCCCCCTTAGCCTAATTTCAGCTAGTGTTCACATGGTCCGAGTCCTTAACATTTTGTCGTGAAAAATACTGACTGCCACTTTAATACCGTCTCTTCCCCAGGAGGCAATGCTGCGGAGAACTTGCGAATTCTTACAGCCATCTGCCATGAAGACTGAGAGGCCAGAGGCTCTGGACTGAGCCGGCATCTCTGGGCCCTCACTGGTTGATATACCACTGCCATGAAACTTCAGTGTTGGTTACAGGTGAAAAGAAAGATGAAAAGAGCCAGAGCTTGAAGCTGGGGAGATGCAAAACCTTGATGGGCTCATACTTTTGACAGTGTGGCGTGAAAAATGCACTTGTTTGGAATCTCCATGCCGTATGTAGGTCAGGGAACTTCAGGAGTGAGCCATCAGACTCCTGCAGACTCACAGAGAGTCATGTTTGCACACGTGCTTCCTGGGGAGGGCGAGGGGAGAGGCTCCAAAAGGGAGCAATGCTTCTCCTGCTGGGTACACGGAAGCACGCAAAGCCCACCCATGGAACAGTAACCCAGTAACCATGCATGGCTGCGTTAGGCTTTGGTTAATTGAAGGATGGAACCACTAGGTCACCTGGAACTGTGGTTCCTGGTGTAACTCAATCTCACAGAAGACAAACGCTTAAGAAACCGAGGCCCAGGAAAATGCAGTAACCAAATATGCAGCTTGCACAGATTCACTCTGCCAGCTAGACACACAGCAACCTATTTATTTGCCTTTACAGGAACATTCAGATTTAATAATAATAACAGTGATAAGATGGAATTGATTTCTGTAAAGATATATATATATATATATATATGTGTGTGTGTATGTATACGTATAAAATCTGGAATACATATTGTATACAAAAAAATCTATATGTTATAAAAAGCTTAAGAAAGGTATGCAACCTGAAGTGCTCCTCATTGGTTGAGGGCCCCCGAACCCTCCGCAGGTGTGCTGGTCATTGTAGTAGAGGCTCACCTGCCAGGGCCATCTGCCCAGCGGGGTCTCATCCGAGAACAATGCGTCTGCTACTACAATGGACGACTGGCCACGGTGTTTCTGTGCGTCATGCAGGCGGCCGCCCGGCACGGCCTCCGTGAGACTCAGCAACTCCCTGTGTGGCGATGGCCATATCTGGAGCTCGTTAGCACAGGGTAATGGCAGGCCTGGAGACGGTTAGAGGAAGCGGAAGCAGGCCTGCACATCCTCAGCGTCTGCACTGCGGACTCGCACCTGGGGCTGTTTACCTGAGTCAGATTACTCTCCCATCTGCTGTACCCCCCCCTCCATTTTTCCCTTTCTCTCCCTGCTGCACCAGACAAAATGAATTAAAACAAAATACAGTAAATATGTGGATGATATCTAGAAGGCTGTGTGGGTGTACTTGCTACTCTGTAATATTACTCCTTGAGTGTTGAGAGGAATACATCTTTCTTAGTATTGGCCCGTGGAAAACAAAAAGTCAAAAACATCTAAAAAAAAAAAAATACAAATAAAAAATCCCCCTTATAAAACCGAATCAGTAATCTCCAAATCGTTTTTTAATTTTTATAAAACATCTTTCCCCAACATAGTCGCTCCAGGCTGCTTGACATGTGCACATAGATACACACAGCGGAAAAGCCTAGAACATAGCAGGGGAGAGGAACAGTAACCTGTTCGGCTGGAGGTCTGAGGGCAACCAGCTGCTCACACCTCCAGGATATGCCAACCTCACGCATCCACCCGGATACCCGACTATCACCAAGAAGGATGTGATGTTCAGCTACTCCATCAGTTCACGGTCATATTTTTTTAAGTGTACCATGTACCTCTTATGTTATCACACTAATTTTACACACTTTGATCTGTTTTCCCTGAGAACGTGCACTAACTTGTCTTTTAGACACCTTTTTGGGCTCAATCCTACAGTTACAGATAGAATGACTCGACTTAACTGAAAAGATCAAACCATGAACTCTGTAACACTTGCTCATTGATACAATTCCTCAAAACAATAAAGCAAAATTAAATGTGGATTAGCAGTGGTAAGCCAATTACCCCAGCCTTGGGGCTGAAGGCACCATAATCCTATCCTGTCGATTTGAGAGAGGTATTTACACCTGGAATGCAATGTTAATGCCGGCCTTTGCAAGGTAATTGCAGGCTAAGTCCAGCCACCGCTACCACGTGGGAACTGGAAATCATCATCTCCTGGATTCCCCTGACAGGCCAGGAAGCCATTGCGCCGCCGGGATTCTGCACACGTTTCTACACGCTCAGCAGTTTGGGAAGGGGTGGGTAGGGGGGAGCTTACTTTCAACAAAATCACCTGGCGGGTAATAAAAGAGGTCTGTAATTGCCGCACAACCAGAAGAAAAGGTGTTCTCCAAGCTTCTAATTGTAGTGAGAACTGAAGCAGGAGGTCCTGGAGGAAGGGCGGGGGGGTGATGACACGAGGGTGGGGCCACGCCGTTAATGTGACACATGATGACAGGGGCTCACTTGGAAAGCTCAAAAAGCTCACAATGACAGCAATAATGCTCCGAGTGTAGCAGAAACCTGCGTTATGAGGGAGCGAGACCTCCCACCTTCTAGCAAGAGATCCTGCAATTTTGTCTGTAGTCATTATCTCCAAGGGTTCACTGAACCTGCCTTCTGAAGAATGAAGATCAAGACCTGGAAGCTGAACTGGTTCTACTTTCATTCACTCACCTTTTCCAGCATTAAAATGATTTTTTAAATCGTAGCTTGCTGTCTGATCTTACCTCATATATACTGATTTGTGATGTTTGATTGGAAACAGGCAATTAATACAATTAGCTGTGACCATGGCACATATACAAAAATATTTTAACTTTCAATTCAACAAGCATGGCATCCTTACACAATGGAAACCTTAATAAATGACTCATAATGAATTTACTTAACTACTCAAATGCAAAATTCAGCAGGTTATTTCCAATTAATGGTCAATCCTACAATCCTACAATCCTATTAATGGAAATAACGACAAATTATACTTACAGTCAAGTTTTTGGAAAGGTAGGCAAACTATTCCATGACATACACAATTTAATGCTATTGGTCTGGAAACCACCTGCAGTAGCCAAGACAACAAATCACTCGATTTAGCACAACAGAAAGGAAGTATCAAGTAGCTAGCAGCCAGCAAGACGCAGACATTCATGTGACAGTGTCGCACCTGAAACAACAGAGGTGAACCGGGGAACACATCCAGCAGCTGGAGTCACTTTCAGCAGACTGAGTGCCAACTGTACCCACGGCCACAGGAAAAGGCCTCATGATTTGACTTCAATGCAAAGCCACAGTAGTAGCTTGGAAAGGTAGCCTGAGCTGTATTTCATACTAAAGCCCCAATAACCACTTCAATGGCAACGCCAGCCCCTCCCTTGAAATGCCTCGGTAGAGGTGAGTACACTCCTCATTTCCCCCATCCTGGCTGTGTGGTAGGTCCAAACCCTGCATCACCACGACAGATACGATGCTGCCAAGGGCCACACTCCCGGGGCCATTTAAAACGCTTTTACATAAATCAACAGGCAGTGTTTTATGGTTCCACACCGCTCCTTTTTCCCCCGAGTTCCTATTATTTCCTTTATTTCACAACTCTTATGTATCATTTGATGTGTTCCTGCCATACTGTTCATTTCATGTCCTGCAGTCCTGCGGCAAGCTCCTTCAGGTGTTACATTCCAAAATATTACGTAACTATTATTATTACTATTATTATCCATCCATCCATCTTCAAACAATTCTCATAGTAATAAAATTACAACAACAATAATAACGTTGTATATCACGTTACTACAGACTGTCCCCGACTTATGCAACTTATGACAACTTGCACATATAACTTAAGTTTAAAAAAGAAAAAAACTATGGAATTTAATGTGAAAATACATTTTTGGCGGGCTTACACCCTTCAGCACTACGCTACGCAATGTGCACTGCGTGCTGTACGATAGTAGCTGCTAGAAAGTACTGTGCTGTACGGCAGCCTGATTATCCCAGCCCCACACGCATCTCCCAGTCTCATTTTCATATTTTAAAATAAGTGCGATTATCCTATTACGACATACGCCCATTTCGATGTACGACCTGTCTGTCAGAACGAACCCTAGTTATATATTATAAATAAATATAATTATAAATAATAGATGTATAAATAATAAAAATTATAGATAAATAATTTGTTTATATAATTAATATATACATATAAATATAATATAAGTTGGTGACAGTTTGAGTTACACATGAGGTCTCTGAAGACAGACTCACCAAAGCAGCGCATTCTGTCGGCAGAGAGCGTGAATCCGGCTGGGCACACACAGTTGTAGCTGCCTAGCGTGTTGGAGCACATCCCCCCGTCACACAGGCGTGGAGTGGTCGCGCACTCATCCACATCTGTCAAGCAAAGCATGCCAGATACCAGTCTGTCACACAGCTCCTCTGTAATACTGAGACGTTTTGCTCTTATCTGAAGTCACAGGTTTTATTTATTCAGCAGACACTTTATTACACACATTTTTTTTAGAAAGCAGGGTCAAACAGTGCCTGGAGCAACTGGGGGTTACCGGCCATGTTTAGAGGCCCAAAAATAAAATGGCTCTGTTCTGCCATCGACCTTCCCATCACATACACAGTGTCCTAACCCGTTAAGCCACACACCACACATATTAGGGTTTTAGCTCACAGCCGATAAGTTCATAGTCAAAGTCATGGTGTAACTGGCTAAATTTAATGGTCATCCATTCTAATGCCATGTTTGCAGACAATTCAGTCTTGGCCTGACTGAGTATGTTATCATTTCACACAGGAAAGGTGCGGGGAAAAGATGATACGCTCTCATTAGCGAGCTCATTAAAATGGCGAAAAGGAGATGGCTGTTTATCTTCACGAGCCCAATTCTGCCACTCTCTCTCTCTCTCTCTCTCTCTAGCTTCATTCCCTCAGCCTCCTAAAGCTCCTCTTTATCGTTCCTTTGTAGCTTCATCCTGTGCAATAACGCCTGTCGTTGACATTATTTTAACTCATCATATCTATATATAAACTTTCCGTAGCAGAATAAATATCTCCGCTTGTCACAATGGAGGTACTCCCACAGCAGAACCAGAAAGCTGAGAGCTTCACAGTTTTCTAAATTGGCCATTCACCTAAACCCAAGTCGTTTTTCCATCGACTTCACTGAAACGTTCAGTATTAGTTTTTTCCAAAAGTCTGTCACTGTAAGGAATCTCAAACAAATTTTAGGCACTCACACCCCCAAAAGAATTTGTGAGAGCAAAAAATTATATATATATATATATATAGCACTAGATCCAAATGTTATACCTGAACATATATTTTTAATACTGTTACTAAAGACTAGAGAGACTGATGTTTTCAATCACTCAGTAAATCATTTAAACAGAGCAATACGTCCAAGGAGAAAGAATGATTTAAAATGACAGGTATGGTTCTGGAGGAGGAATGCGGCTCACACAGTCTGCCTCATTAAGCTCTCAAGAGGCTGAAAGGTTCTACAAACATCTCATTTAATTGATTTAAGGTATGTTTCCAATGACATCATACAGAGGCCTTCAGAATAAAGGTTGCCCGGGACGGCATTAAAAATATACAGTTGTAAAATAGACCTCAGTGAAAACTGGGGGATCTTAATTGGCTGTCTCTTTAAAAACTACTCAAAATGAAGAGCCCTCATAGTGATACAAACTGTGTAAGCCACACTTCTGCCGTGACAAGGGCTGCTTTTAAAAAAATTGACTTGGTACTGCTGCCATGAAGTCATGTGACCATGTCAGTGACTTCCTGGTATGTAATGCAATGTAATGCATTAATAACAGGTGTCAAAACTTCAGACATAACCTGGGGCCCTTCTGCAGGCATGGAGCCAAAAAGCAAAGAACAAAAAATTATACAAATATTTCAATGAAAATTTCTTACAATCACGTAACCGAGTAGTAACAGAATCAAGCCGATTGCAGAGATTTTCAAAAAATTTTTTTATTCAATAGTGATTTCAGCAGCCGAAACAGATTTTAAAAACTCAAAAGCAAACACAGTGCGACTGCAAAGGTATGGATGTGAAAATCATACAAATATTTAATATTACCAACATTATCACTTTGTATACAGTGATCCCTCGTCTGTCGCGGGGGTTGCGTTCCAGAACCCCCCACGAAAGGTGAAAATCCACAAAGTAAAAACCATATGTTTATATGGTTATTTTTGTATATTTTAAGCCCTTATAAACCC
>JAAGVU020000113.1:44352-76004 GCA_011763525.2 Mormyrus iriodes
ATATGCTTGCATATAAAATCCGCGATAGAGTGAAGCCGCGAATGTCGAAGCGCGATATAGCGAGGGATCACTGTAGTCCAGTGCTCATTGTCATAGAAGCTACCACAGACTCTTCTCTTGTTCTCTATAGTTCTGCTTCTCTGAACCACAGCTACAGTGAATGACATAGACAGATTATATAAGGGATATACACCAGCCGATTAAAGGTCACAATATTCAGGAAGATGAAGACGGAAATGGAGACCCGCTCTCCTCACTCACCCTCGCACTTGTGCGTGGCCTCATTCTGCCGGTGCCCAGCAGGGCATCTGCACTCGTAGGAGCCCACCGTGTTGATGCATTTCCCCGTCTGGCACAGCACTGGCATGGCCTGGCACTCGTCTACATCTGGAAGGCAAGGATGCCAGTTTAAGCTACATGTCCCTCTCAACGCATAAAAAGACGCCCCTGTTTTCTGAAGCTGGAAAGTCTGCCTAACCCACTTCTATGATTTTTTATTTGGTACTTTGTATTTTGGGGACGTGGTCATGGAGCAGGGCAGCATCAGGTAACACCCAACCACTTATCCTGGTGAGTTCACCTGCTTCTTATTCCCAGTCATTACGTACAAGTCTGCTGTTCATTTTTCAAACCCCAAAGCCCAACCTGGATAGCCCTTTCCATAAATTCATGTTTTTCCCCTGCTGGCGCCAAAATGGCCGCCTTTTCATTCTTCCCTGCCGCTTTTGTCAAACCCATCTCCACACCTGTTCCCATATTCACTCCTATTCACCAGCCAGGATCAGGTCTTTTACACATGCATGGCACTTTGTGCATGGCATGGCGTGGTATTCTGTCCTCAGAACGAGACAGATTGAAATCATCCATGTGGATTACCTTGAGGATTAATCTCCAAGGTAGGCAACCGGACAGCATGGCTGGCTTCACTGCACTCTCTGAGGACCCCTGGAGAATATCCTTTCTATCAGGCAAGCAGCTGAAAGCCCCCAACTCAGGTGTATCACTTCAGATCAAAGTCACTGAGATATGCAGAGTCATACACATTTATAAAGCCCAAACGGGTACTTAATAAGAATGAATCAGGGTGGCATACAGGGATGGGGTCACAGAGGCATTGAAAGCTGATTGGCCCGTGAAGTGCCCCTCCCTCCCGTCACTCACTGATTTAAAAGCTATCATTGGCTAATGTGGGGCTCAGTTGGTTAGGCCTACGAGCCATGACCAGAAGGTTGCCAGTTCAAATCCCTTGCTCAGCAGTAGCCACATATCCACTGGGCTCTTGAACAAGGTCCTTAACCCTGCCCCCCCCCCCCCCCAAAAAAAACAAATGCTGCATGGATAACTGACCCCATACTCAGACCCCATACTTCACTCTCCGCCCCCCCATGTGTGTCTATGCCTAAAAAGGAGAGTAAAAATGGGATATGTGTAAAAACATATTCCAACAAATGGGTACATGAACATCACCTTTCACCAATAAGAAAGGATTACACAGGTGGTGACAGAGACACAGACAGAATTTTAAAACCAGTAGCTTTATTCAGGATGTGTTTAAGAGTTGCCTGCACATTTTTTGGTTTCCTCCCCCAGAAGTGTAAAACCCGGAGGGCTGCCCCCGATAGCGCTGGACGCCTCCTCTTATGGTGAGGTTGACTTCCCTGTTACTTAATCAGCCCTCTCTGGGGAACAGTAAAACCAAAAATACCATCAGCTCTGGCCTGCAGAGGACATCATCCACAGCATCCGCAGAAACAGAAGAGGCATTCATGCTGCTGTAATATCTACCGTGGCCCCCTAAAAAAGACTCCTCTTCTAGGCGGGGGTGTGCCACAGGACCACGTCTAAGAACGGGCCGGCCATGACTGGGTGAGGAAAGCGCCGGCTTGGCGGAGAGGTGTCAGCTTGTCCCTGAAGGTGGGGAACGAGGGGAGGATGGGGGGGGTAATGTCGGGAAGGGAGTGGAGTGGGAGCAAGTGCCAACTGTGCAGGGGCAACAAGGGGGTGTTTCATTCCCCCCATGAGCCTGAAAGGTGAGCTCATACCGAAAGGATGGAATCCTGTCTCCGGGTAGGACACGAGAAATCTTATGGAGATGACAAGGGGGCACATGGAAGTCTGAAGAGGAGGGTTACAGAATATGGTGGCATGCTTATACAGGAGCTCTGAGTGCTAATTATTCCCAATAATGTGTACGATTTAAAATAATTTACTGTATTTGCTGTTGCTATATATGTTGACACCATTTCATAGAATTACAGGAAAAACAGTTTCTTATTCTCTCTGTATGTCCTGATGTGCTACATTCGAGTCTAAGTGACTTTATGGACTTTATGCTGGCTCACCGACATTGTTCATAAGGGTTGGTGATATATTGAAGGGAGTAGGCAAGTGGGGGGGGAGCTCTGGGGTAATAGGGTTGTATCATTCCAGTTTCTCCTTACAGCAGCCCTTACAGAGCACCTTGCTTTTGGGTTTACCGGTGGAAGATAGGGTTCATATTTTTTCGAACTTCAAACAAGATCCATGATAACAGGCACACTGAAGGATAGCAAAGAACAGGCCTTAATTCATCGCTTATCACCGGGGATTTCCGACATCAATAAAAAAAAGACTGGCCCTCATACCAGGACCAAATACCACCCTAGAAACACAGACAGAGGCAGGCCAGCGGTGCGCTCCTGTCGCTCTCTAACACTCGGTATTTCATTCTTGACCAAATGCGTCCTGCAGCTTTGGTGCAATTAGCTCTACTGTCAACAGGTACCGCCTTATAATATTTATTGTCATTTGGGGGGTCATTAAAAACCAGGCCCAAACAACGCAGGTAAAACTATTTCCTGGAGAAGAATGTCTGCCAACCTGTGTTATTTGCTATAGATTGCTCTTTATTGTAATATGTTGTTTAAGCCTGGGAGGTACGCAAACAATTATTTCATTATACTTGTACAACTTTTGAATCCTACAATCACAGGAAAGTAGTGCTCTGGTGACACGTTCCTTTGTGAGGAACAGAGGACTGCAGTGTGTTAAAAATACAGCAACATGGACAGAAACACACACACACACACGCACGCGCACGCACACACGCATGCACACACACACACACACACGCACGCACGCACGCACGCACGCACTCACGCACACACACACGCACACACACACACACGCACACACACACACGCATGCACGCACGCACACACACGCACACACACACACACAGCGGCTGGAAATGGCATGTCCTGTCGCCACAGCCAGTTCCGTCCCTCGCTTGCGTTTAGACCTGCGGTCTGTGAATACACGAGGTCTGAGACGAAGACGTCCCAAGGGGACCATGTGACGTGACCTTAGTAACGGCCTCGCTTACCTCGCATTACCCCCCACTGCACGTCTGCTATGGTCATCTCCAGACTGGCGATAAAATCTTTCAATTTAAAAAAACACTCCTTGAACTGGAACCTGACTTAAACCGTTGCTTATTATGTCTGTATTATGAGCTAAGCGAGTCCATTGATGCCCATCTCAGAAGCACTGGAAAAAATATCACAAATGTGTCTCAGATCACCATTACTTATCTCCTGCCTTGTATGTATCCAAAGTTCCTCACCTCGCCTGCAATTTAGTAACAGTATTAAAAATACTGCTGACTATACCATCCTGCCCTCTGCAGTGCACTGGCAGTGCTTATCCACCTGCTTCAGAGTCCGACTGGTGACCTGCATCTGTCCCCCCCCATTGCACTGCACTTTGTTAAAATTCCACATCAACACTTCATTAACACATATATATTAGTATGCTGAGGCCTATTTAAACATAGTTATTACTTATTCATTGGCTACTCATGCTTATATCTCCACCAATGAGGCTCACCCTGGCAGGCTCCCGTGCGGGCGCTGGCGACAAAGCCGCGTCGGCAGGGCTGAGGCTGGGCAGGGCAGGTCTCGCAGGGGTGGCCCCAGGCGCGGCCCACGGTGGCACAGCACAGCGACTTGGTGCACATGATGCCAGTCACCTGGCCCTGGCACATCTGGTTGGTGATCTGCAGGAAGCAGGGCCCCGTCCTGTAGTCTGGGAGACAGAAATGTCATATGAGACAACCACACATTTACCGCCAACCAAGAGAAATGATCGCTCTTAAAATGTTTATTTATATAAAGCTTGCTTCCCCACTCTTGACCCCGCGTGTGTGGAGTTTGCATGGCTGTCCTGTTTTCCCACCAATATTCGCTGGGAACCCGGTTGACTCACACAGTCAGCTCAGGTTCTCTGACTGGCCCTTGGCATGTGCCCGTGTGTCAGCATATGCCTTGTGATCAGCGGGCATCCCAGCCCAGGACGTCCCCTGCCCTGTGTCCTGCGATTGCGGGGACAGACTCCAGGTTCTCCCTAACCCAGCACTGGACAGGCTGGTTGTAAGGATAACTTATTTACATCAGGAAACCAAGATTAAGTAGACTAAATTTTTGAAAATACTAGTTACAACATCTGAAAATGTTTTTTTAAGAAATTTAGAAATATTTGTCCATTAAAATCACAGCTAATAATGTTTTCTAAGTATTTTAAAAACCTACTTTGATAAAAACAAACTAAACTAATACCAAATAAAGAAACCTGGTAAGATGTCTTGATTTAACACCATTGTGTGCCATATAGGACTACTTAATACAAGTAATGAACAAGAAAATCACGTGCTACAGTAACAGCAGCAGAAGGCATCTATATTTCCATTAAATGTTAATACTAAATAGGCGGAGTGGTGATTCCGAGGCTAGGGATCTGTGCAGGGAATTAGAAGGTTGCTAGTTTAAATCCCATGAATGCCAAGAATGATCCTACTCCGTTGGACCCTTGAGCAAGGCCCATAACCTGCAATTGCTTCGTCCTGGGTATGACGTTAATCTACATCCAGCCCTCTAAGCAGGTCCTTCAACTTCCAGGGAAAATTTGGGGGTTGGTGGCAGGATTGGCACTCCAGTCACTGGGCAAAAAACTTCACAGTATCCTGTTCCATCTGAGCTAATGTGGTGCCGAGGTATCATCCGCCGCCCGGCTGCACGCGGGTCCTCATTCCTGAGGTGGTTCACTGTGTGGTGGGTGTGGCAACACACTGTATCAGCGTGTACTGCTTACCTCTTCGTACGAAATAAAACAAATTTTAAAAGATCTCAGCCTAAAATGCTTTTTTATAATGATGTCATGACAAAATAAAAGGACTTAATAAGGAAGTTAATACACTGGCTGGATTTTCCAATTATAGTACACATTATGGAGCACATTTGCAAAGCAAATTCAGTTTATCATTTAACTTAATTAGAAAATCTTTTGGACTCCTGCACTCAAGTTATCTCAAATATCAGCATTACATCAGCAGTAGAAAAAGATACTATTTACCAAAAAATGTATTTTAGGTTTGGCTAAATAAAATTTTAAAATGCACTGTATTGCGCATGAACCTAAATGTCATTTATAATATGTCGGGCACAGTATATCATTATTCACTAAAATATATGTTGGTCTGGATGCACAAATAAGACATCATGCACCACACAAATAAAGTAGGTCATTATTTTATCAATAAACTCGAGAAAGTATATTTTGGCACAATGTTCTATGTTGTGTTTATGAAGTCTTTATGGGTTAAACTCACAAAGGACATGGGGCTCAGTCTGAACAAAAGCTTCCATTGACCTCGGGGCTCCCATCGTGAGAATGCACATGGCTTGATATTTACTTCAGGACACATAGTAACCTAATATTACAAACAGTGGGATGCGTCCTTTGTTTGTGTCCCCGCTCTCGGCGATATAACAGCTATGTTAAGCAAAGGATTAAGCTTTGTTTTGGGGATTATGTCAGATGTTGGTTTTAACGATAAACAGTTTCGTTTGGTCAAGCTGAAATGTAAACGGTACAAACATGGGATTAAAAGAATTAAACAGTCACAAGAGACATTATACAGTCAGGTAGACACAAAAACGAGTGTTTCTAAAAAAAATGCGTTACTTCAATCCGCACATTTCTTTACAGAAGATTAAATTAGTAGAAATTTCCACAGTGCGCTGCCATACTTTATTCACGTTGTGAATCTTGTGCAAACTAACGCAGAAGAGCTTAATGGTCCCTGCTTAACTTCAAGCTGTTTCACTGTTGGATGACTTGTGAAGTAACTTTCTAAACATTTACAAATATGATGTGCAAATGGGTTTCATGGCCCAACGCAGGATGGGAGGCACTTGTTACACCAAAACCCCAGTCCAAACAAGTATTACACTGTAGCCAGTAAACAATGTTACAATGGTAACTGGTCCAAAATCGTATATCAGGAAGCATGACAGATCATTGCTTAGTGCTGTGACCTCACACCTCCGAGGCTGTGGGTTCAACTCCTATCTCTGTGGGCATGGAGTCTGCACTCACTCTCTTGTTCATGCAGGTTTCCTTCCAAAGACATGCCG
This sequence comes from Mormyrus iriodes, assembly GCA_011763525.2. Taxonomy (NCBI): domain Eukaryota; kingdom Metazoa; phylum Chordata; class Actinopteri; order Osteoglossiformes; family Mormyridae; genus Mormyrus; species Mormyrus iriodes. Next base: position 50,805 of record JAAGVU020000113.1, read on the forward strand.
TGTTACTGAAGTGGTATTGAAGATGGATGCGTTTATATATACTCTGGCTAGTCTATCAGATGCACCAGCATATTAACAACAACAGCCCGCTGCTGCAAACAGCCACTCATGCGCGTATCACAAAGACCCCAAAAAACAGTCCAGTTTCTCTTCTATACCTTAATGCACAGAAAAGATCTTTCTAAGAAAGTGACAGAATGTCCTCGTTATGTAGTAAATGAGTCTTCATTATATTATTTTTTTTAACGCTAATAGTATGGTCAAAGCGATGATGTGTGACGTCGAGCGGTTTCAGAAGCGGGTCTGGAAACCTGACATCCACCACTGGCATGAGGAGGCAAGCTTTACCATGTCTACACCAAAATGAGAAATCCATGCAAAACCCCCAGGTTAATGTGTGTGTGAATACAACACATATGTACTCATACATACAGACAGGCAGACAACAGTGGTCTGTCAGCAACAATGGGGTTCAAAAGCAGGTCTCCATATCCTTCATGAAATCTTATACAGACACACTAACAGGAAAGCATGGACGCACACAATGTGCTGATGGTGAGTTTGTGAAAACTGTGAATGTGCCTTTGATTTCAAACCAATTAGCAGTTTAGAAGATAAATCATTAGCTGATCATCGCAAAATATGCTACATAATCTAAAACAACAGGCCTTAAATCCTTAGAACTACCATGTGGCCAGGTTACCAAATTTTTGAAATAATGAAAAATATAAAACATTGTGATCAAAGTTCAGACTCAGACTATTGCTAAAACTGAGTAATTGAGTAAATTGAGTAAATTACCAGCTTACTGCGGTCCCATCATCACTGACTTCTATATCAATGGGAAGCGACAACCTGGTGATCTGGTGATCACACCTGCCAGTTTGATAACGCCATACTTAGGTTAACACTATAATTGATCCACAATGACGTTGATTAATGTTCTAGTCCATCAAATTTTGGGCCATGTGTGTCTGTGAAGGGATATTTATAATGGAATGTATTGTATCTGCAAACCACATGAAATCCCGGCACAGAGGATGGCCGTTCTATCGGTGTGATCAGTCGTGTGCCATGTGACTCAGTCCTAACAGGCCACCATAAGAAGAGTTCACCGCTGGGTCAACAGATTAGATTATCATTTTTAATTTAATCTATGAACTTTTCATATGGAGAACCCATTATTCTACTAATGAAATTTTCATCTTTGGGGGCTAAGGTTTCCTTTCCTGGAGAGACAGACTGTGGTCAGTCAATGGATTTAATTTCAGCCTTTTTTCTAACTTCTTTGCCAAGGTTAGTTCTAATTTGCCTGTAGGTTTTATCCTCCTATCTCCCAAATCACTGCCCTATTAAGGCTTGTACCTGTAACGATTGGCCAAAAAGCAGGCTGGCTAATCCTTAAGGTTCACCTTTCAAACATGGATATTTTCTTGTATCTCAAGGCTTAACCAATTGAAAGATTTCCTGACTGAATAAAACAGGAAAACAGGAAAGACAGGCATTTCGACTAGACTGCCCTCCGTCAAAGCTTAGGACTCAGGGTCTAAAGATCATCTGTATCGTCTCCCTTGTAATCCACAGATGGGCTCGGGAATAACTTGTCAGTTGTGGGTTAACGAAACTGCTTATGCATCCTGCTGTAAATGTCACACACATCTTTCTGCCTCGCGCCGAAAGACTCTTTGACATCCGAAGTGCGACTAACACCAACACTGGAGCCTGAATATAAAAGCTAAACATTTAATTAGCTCTGAAAACAAAAGCAAAAAGTTCTTCCCGTCATCAGAAGGGCTTCCACGGGGAATTGTGAAATCAAAAACAGCCAAAATGGCCAAGCCCATCTGTATCAGGCTGTAAGGCAACTTTCATAAGTCAAAAGCAAAATGGTCCTTTGGGTCGACACTTTAATTGCTGTTTGGACATAAGGAGAAACTGATATACTAATACACGCAGCAAGCTTGTTTTAAAAATGCAGTTCATTACTTAAACTTTCCTTGGGACATTGAGTAATTTCCAAAAAAGCAGTGAAATGGGTTCCAAAAACTTTACTCCCACACTGGGTTTAATAAGCTTTAATCTCCACGTTTTAAGTGTGATGGCGATGTTTGTGAAAGTGCCTTCCGTTGGACGACGTGACCCACACGAGTCTACACCTACGCAAGCTCTTAGCTACTTTTAAACCAGCAACTTAATAAAACGTCTGATTCACCACTGTTTGATGCAATCGATGCAAATTCCAGAAACAAAAAAATAGGGTCCGTCTGCAGGCCTGGTTGGGTCCCCGCACAGGCATCCGATCAATGCTGCAAGCACAATGGCCTCTTTGTTTGTTTGTGAATCGTGCCACATATCTGCGCATTCTCAGTGCAGCCTTCTCGCGGGTGCATCCCATAACGGCCCAGATGTGCACCGTGTCCAGGTTCACATTCCACTTACTTCAAACTACACCCACATTGTCCAGCAGTTGTTCATTACCCACAATATCACCAGTAATTGATCTTGGACGTATTTTTAAGGCAACAATTAAACCAACTGGAATAAGCTTTTACTGTGGTTCACTTACCAGCTGTTGGCATGGAGAAGGAATTAATCGGGTTTCAAGAGGCTCCTGAAACCTGTTGACCAGCTCTCATATTCCCATTTAAAAGGTTTAGAAGGTTCATAATACCAGGCAATACTATGGGATATTCTTCAATGAGCTTTGTACATGTTTTATTGATGAGAAGAATCAAGGAATGGCTTGGTTTACTTACAATACAGAGTGAAGCTGTGGTATTTTATGTATAAAATTTTTGTATATTCTGCAACTGCATGGCTACAAGAAAACAACACAGTTTACTCATTTTCAAATTTGGCCATTGCCAGCTTAACACATGCCAAGCATATGGAAGCAATTCAGCTTGTCCAAAGAGATCAGCGTTCTTAAAGTCTGATTTCTCGTCTTTGAAATGACTTATATGACATGACCCTATATTAGGATTTAGTAGGATGTTTTAAGTGTAAAAAAAAAAAAAAAAAAACATTTTCTTAACAGCAACATAGAGAATTTTACTAGTTTTTCACGTGTCTCCGTCCAGGAAGATGAGAAAACAACAGTGAACACGTCCATGATTTAATAAAATCCAGCTACAGGATTAGCAACAAAGAAGCTACCAGTTTTAGTTAGTCTACAAAATGTACAGCTTAATCAAGAGCATCAGTTCCTAATAGTCTTCTTCCAATGAGCTTCATGCACCAGTTCACCTCTGGCACGCTGGCATGGTGAGTGTTACTCACTTTTTCCAAGTCTGATACACGATGTATTCCATAGAATTCTACGAGAGCAACAGTAACGTTATTCTTTATGGCTTACGTCTTGGTCCTAAGTCTGCTGACAACAGAGTGGGAATGAGTCTACTGGAATGGCCAGTCCAAAGCCTCTGTTTCCTACTCCAGCCAAAGCTCCTCCATGGTCCATTCCAGCTAAACGGTACATGTGTTCCTCATTACAGAAGAGGCTTTACACATACAGTTTCTGACAGCAGAGGTATGCTCAAAGTTGCCTACAGGAGCATCTCAAGAACCAATGACCTCTTGGCTAAATATTAGATGGAAAAGTACTAGTAAATGATGCTAATAATTAAAGAGTATGTTGGGTCCCTACTTGCTGATCCCTCAAGACTTCCAGCTACACTTTCAGAGCATACTTTTATGTGCTGCATGACCAGAGTCATGGTGTGGGGCTCTGTGGGTTAATACTCTATGCTTAAACTCAGAAGGCTACTAGTTCAAGTCCTGAGGTCAGCAGAATGATTTCATCATTGGGCTCTTGAACAAGGCCCTTAACCCTAAATGCTACGGGGATAGGTTGACCCTTGCATAAGCTGTGTCTAACATACTACAGGTACATGATGCATGCCAGCTACCTGCTCCAAAGTATGACTGACTTAATACTTGGAGTAAAGTGACAGTAAATCATAATCTTACAACATAAACAATTATGTGGACACTGATTAATTTATGAAGAATTTGAATTTGCAAAGAAATTTACAGTACCAGACAGACTAGTCATAAAAGCCCTGCCAGTAACTCATCAGAAGTCCCCATGTGCAACTAACCATTAAACAAAAATCTTTTTCCAGTGCCTGTTTCGTTAGGATTCTCCCTGTGTTAGTAACCAGGTTGTGATTCGCTGCCTCCGCACCTAAACCCATCTGGCCGGACAGCCTTTCGTTGCTGGTCTGCTCCAAAATAATGGGGCTGTTCTGCCCCAAAAACGTTACAGTGTCACAAATGTATTTTGGGAGAAGTGGTGGAGGGGATGAAGAGTCATGAGAAAGTAACTGCTTGCACTGATTTGTTACACCTGTCCCTATTGCCTAGTGGTTGTACAGGTAACCTGAACACCTAGCAATACAGCAGTTTAAGCATGAAATGGCTGCCTTATTAGTCCTGGTAAACTGCCCCTTCTACGCTTATTCCCAAAAAGGGGAACTGGTTGGATACCAGTCCGGTTTTGAGTTTGGGTCTGGTTCTGATCCCCCTCTGTCGCAGTTTGATTCGCTTTGTCCATACAGGTATTCTAGAGAGTAGATATGTTTATCTGCATGGTGTCTAATCCTAGTACCAACAGTATACCCCAAAGCTAATGTCCTGCCTTGTGGCAAAGGTGTTTTGGAAGGCATTACTGGCAGGTAGCAGAAGTGACTTAACCATACTGCACCTCCACTGTGCAACACTGACCCTCAAGTGAATGTGAACATACAGCTCTGGAAAAAAATTAAGAGACCAGACAGTTTTTATTTTCACCCATTTCTCAGTTTATGAGTATGCATCTGTGAATAATATATATTTTTTGCAAATTCCAGTCTGGCACTTCCCTGCTTCTCATTGATGAAAGGTTTCTTCCTTGCTTTATGCGTCATTAGTCTAGCTTCTAGAAGCCTCTTATGAACTTGTCCTAGCAGTGCACTTCACGCCACTTAATGATTCCCAATCTTTCTGAAGGTCAACTGAGGTCATATTCCAATTCATGAGGCACTGTCAGATAAGTTAATGGTCATCTCTAATATTACAAAGTCACTACTGCCCTCTACCTGGCTGGTTTTTAATCATTCCCAGTGTCTCCTGCTTCGCCTTGTTCTTGTAAACTGCTGTCTTACAAACTTTGAGCCTAGAAGCAGCCTGCCTCTCAGTGTAGCCTTCTGCCAGCAGAACTTATATTAAACCAGGATGTAAAAATGCAGATTTTTTTAAATTATAGAGTGGTCCATTCATTTTTTCAGAAGCTGTACATTGATGCCTGTTTGGGGAAGGGCACTGGACTGCATATGTAATTAATGAAAACTGCATCACATCACTGAGTTTTTAGATTCTGTGAAATGAACCTCCCAGTAACACTGTACTGAATAAGAGTGTCAGGGTCGGTGCCCATCCATCCCTGTTGTATGTGTTTGGTCCCCGTTTGGCTAGCAGATGTTGCTGGCCAACCTGCTCCCTCTGTCTTGACGCTAACTCCCTTTTGTGCTTCCCCAACTCTCTAGACTGTCGCATAGCTCAATCTGCTGAGCATGTGGCATGCAGACTATAACCCCACAGTCTCTGGTTTGAGACCAGCCTCACCTGTTTTGTTGATTTTCTGTTTTTATTAGTTCTTTGCTTCCCTGTTTTGGTTTATCCTACTCATGTCTGGTTTAATTCTGTTCTGCTTGTGTCCTTTTAGATTTTGGTTTTTCTTGTACCTGTTTGATTGGTTGATTTTTGTGTTGGTCCACACCTGCCCTTTGTAGACTTTGTTATCTGAGTATATATTAGTGCCTACCTTTCTCCTGTTCCTCAGTCAGCCTTGTGTTTACGGACCTGCCTATGCCCATGTCCATGACAAACAGGCTGAAAGATGGATGGATGGAGCATGAGCTGATTAATAGGAACGTACTCACACACATTTGGTGTCACCAGGTTTTGTGTAAAGACAGTCTGATCCTTGAATAAGTGAGAGATGGAATTAATAAACAAATAAATATGAATATATTACACTGTGAATATTCTGACTAAAAATATGCCATCCATTGTGCAACAAGAGTTGTGCTGTATGCTTTGAGACAAATACGGAATGCATAAACAATAATGAGATTAGACAGGAAATGACATCACTGAGCAACACAGTTTATTATGCCTCTGTTCTAAGTTAAACTAAATTTCGCCTCTCCAATCCAATGTATGTGATGCCCGGAAACAGTCGATTAATCTGATCACAAACAGATACACATGAAATGTATTCATTTGTTCATCAGCTTATTTCAGTTCAAGCTGCAAAAAATTAACGATCACACAACATTTATTCCCAGGCAAATAACACTCGCCATTGTCTAAAAGCACAGAGGACTTCAGAATTTGTCTGAACACGGTGGGCGGGTTGGACCAGATGATTGGGGTGGATTTATAAAAAGCAGGCCAAGGATTCAGACAGAACAATCTACAGACAGCAGCTACTTTCACAGATGTGAAAGAAAACACCAGACTGCTTTTAAATTACACTCAGTCCAGACTGATTTAAACAGACCAGAATCAACATAGACCACCAGCTACTTGGAAATGCAAACGAAGATGTTCTGCATGGTTCCTTGACAACGACTCACCAGAGAGTGACTGCAGCTACCCTAATGTAAAATATAAAACTATTATATAAAATATCCCAGTCACAGTGCTCTCAGTTCCTTAACCCTACAAGCCAACACATCCTCTTTCTTAAATCACACAGATGAGACCGAGGCGGGAGGCGTGTTCCTTTCCTGAAATAAGACCAGAGATATCTTAAAACAGCCACCCATCTTGAAGGAGAAAGTCATTCACAAAGCTAGACGCCAGTGACTGTAGGGCAGTACCAAGCGACCTCAACATTTTAATCAGCTCAGAGCGAGCACCTGAAAGGCATTCCTGCCCCCTCTGATTAAGGCGGATTTGATGACAGGCCAAGAGAGCAATGCATACATTTGAGTATGAGGGGTGTTGTCTCCTCTAGGAAAACCATGTTGCCTGGGGATGGAATCAAGACAAGAATGGCAGGAGGGAAACTGATGCGTCGGTACAAGAAAGGGGAGCTTGCTCAAAAATGAAAGGAGGGACGGATACAGATACATAAAACGGCAACAAGTTCTAGGATGTAAGTTCCCTTCCCCAGGTCATCACAGGACCTGTGCATCACCTGCAGTCACACAGGATAGGCCAGACCTATCTTTCCTCATCCTCCCCGAGCTGTGATGTGATCTCAAGTTGAGTCTATCAGCTGTCAAGCAGGTGTGTATCATGTAACAGGTTATTAAAAAAATTATAAAAACCAGCTCCATATAAAAATGTTGATGTTGTTAATAATAATAACAATAATAATAATAATATCGCCGTCATCTCATTATTATTGTTATTGTTATTATTATTATTATTATCAACAACAACAACAATAACAACAACAATAATGGAAGCTGTATTATTTTACATCCTATTCTCAAACATCTACAGCAGGCCACACAAAGTCAGATCAAATACATCCAAACATATTGGAACCTGCTGAAAAGAAATACCTAAGACATCCTGCAATACAGCATCAAAAACCTGTGGTGTGTTACAATCTGGAGAACGTGTTGCGGTTCAGCAACCTGGTATCTGTTTAATTAATAACTCCGCTATACTGCAGCCAAATCGAAAAGGTCCAAGGCAATAAGAATGAGAGAATGACAAGCCAGACTTGTGACAGGGACACGTAACGGAATTACAGGTCCAGTGTCCCAATATTTTTTAATTACAAATACAGTAGGCACAGTGAGTTCTCTCAACTTCTCATACAGCTTGGAGATAAGGAAGCATGGTCATCTTTGTGTCTACCTTTTACCATCTGCCCACAGCAAACATTACACCATGTTCCTAAAATAACTTAACAGTTGTTTATCCAAACTTGAAGGACAAACAAAAATGACCCTGAACTTGAGTTTGACTTATTTCTGTGCTTAGTTCCACCCTTAAAAAATCATAGTAAGTGCTGAGGTCACAGCGTCAGGATGAGGTCAGAGTGCAGATGAGGGCATCACCCGCCTTACCTCTCTCGCAGTGGGGTCCGGTGAAGCCATAGACGCAGGCACAGCGGTTCGGCCCAACACAACGGCCACCATTCTGACAGCCCGTCTCACACACCGCTGCAACAGAAGAGCACAGCCAGTCAGGGCCGGCAGTCGGCAGAGAGGTCCATCTGACCTGTCAGCCTCACGGCTCCTGAACTACTCCCCATGTGATGAACCCAGGGACAATGTAGAGGAAAGGAACCGTCAGTATACTAATTAGAACAAGACGAGGGAGTGGAAAATGTAACGAGATTTTGGCTCTGGGTGACACCTTGTGTCACGGGGAGCCCTCGGAGGCCCACCAAGCTGAAGGGGGTTCTCACGTGCTGGTTAGGCGCCCCCACCTCATTTCCATACTGTGATCACCACCACTGAAAAGCACTCTGGCCTTGAGCTTCCCACATGTCCCTAAGCAACCCACCCAGCCTCCATCGCCTTCAAAGCAAGACTCAAATTCTTCTCAGCACATAGGTTTAACACCAGGTGGGTTCAGGTACAGCACCACCAGTGTCACCTGCAGGCACTAAGAGGACCATCCCTCCACTGACCAAATGGTTTCCAAAGTCAGCAGTTTACCCTCACAAGCTACACAACGGCAGACTGCAACTTCCATAGACTGCAACTTCCATAGACTGCTTCTTCCTGTGACTGGAAAGCAAAATGCATCATGGAATTCCAATAAATCAACGGTGTGAAGATCCTCAATCAAGAAGGAAGCTCACCAGAGAGGCACAAACCCGTAATCAACCCCGAACGCCACATTAGATGGAGCGAGTACAGACACTTACGAAGCTATCAAAACAACAGGGTTACCCATCCTCCGTTCATGGAGTCCGACATGAACTCAGGTGAACCGGTTTCAGCTTTCAGACCCTGCGGGGCCAAGACAGGGCGACCAGGTTACGGACCCGGAGAGGCAGCAGCGAGGTCGACTCACGCTGGCCGCAGTAGGCTCCCGTGTAGCCCTTCAGACATTGGCAGCGATCCTCAGAGCAGATTCCCCCGTTCATACACCGTACTTTACACTGCGGGCCTGCGGGGCACATTTACACACACAGAGCAGCTGTAACACCATGACAAACTGCCATCACTAACCATCATCCGCTTGACCCTGATGAAAGCATTTCACTCATCAAAATGGCGGCATCAATACACTACGATAGGAATGTGCGAATTGATACTGAAATAGTGATTCTTTCCATCTGAATGGTTTTATTTTGAAAATTGTTCCTAATATAAAAGTATCGATTTTTACCTAGTAATTTAAATGTTCAAAATACCATAGGGAGCAGGACATGATCTATTACTTCCCTCCATGAGGGGAAGAATGGGTGTAGGGGCCCAGACACTTGGGAAATGGAATGATTTATCCGCCAGCACCGTCAGTCTCCACCCACTTGACAAAAAAAAAATGTAATTGTTACAGTTGGCCTGGTGTTATGGTTTATGTAGTGATTCTGTTAACTGGTGACAAGCGCATTCATGATAATGTTTAAGTATCCTTGTAGCCATGTGGCGATAGCAGATTTGTCAATTTTGGAATAACAGACTTCCAGCACTACATCCTTGGACCCCTAAATATTCGGAATTGCCCATGTACATAGTTCTGGTTACTTAAAATATATACTTTAAGAGCAATCTATTTTCGTGAGGGATTCCGTTCTATATTCACAGGCTGCTAACAACACCTTTACAACTGCATGCATGTTTGTCATATTTTACATAAGTGCTAGACAAGTCCTTTTTCTCATTAGCGTTTGCGTTTTATTTATTTGGTTCCCCAAGTTTGACTAATCTGCTTCCGTCTTCTGCAAAAACAAGTAAATGTTCCATTTGCCGAGTGTCCGGGCCGCTACAAAATGGATGGAGGTACTAGTTCATGTCCGGCTGCCTACGGTAAATTTCAGCATTTAAATTATCGGTCTTATCTGAACACCGGCAGCGATATCAACCATGGATCAAATCGATTTCGGACCAAAAAGGAAATCAGTGGTATCCCGTCCGCACGCAACGGCCGTGTCCGAAAAAAGGGTGACTAACAACTAACACAGCATGCGATTTAACACAAGGTTTAATTTAACCCACATCTTTCAACTACCAAAAGATTCAATGCGTTTAATAAATCTATTATTCCCGTGACCCTGTCACGTTTGTTTTAATTACCCATTACTACCTTACTAACAATGACCAACAGGGGTTATTATGCAGTTGTGCTGACTAACAACAATAAAAATAAAACAATAAAAATGAGGTTTTGCATACTTTCGGTGAAAGCTTTTCTATCATTACGGCATTAACGTTAATATGTCTGAGTCAGCCGTTTATTAGCTTGGGGTACGGAGACGGGGGTGACCCACCGGATTTTGCCCCGCACGTCGTCGCTATCTGCCCGTTGGAGCACGTGCACATGTTGGGGCGAGAGCAAAACCCGTCGCCGCAACTGTTGCGACAAATAGCTGCAAATAAAAGGAAATACAGGTGAAAAGAGGGGGTATGTGTGAGTCACCTCTGCGGCTCCCCACCTCCATCCCCCACAAGACAAAACAGACGAAGAACTGTACCTCTTGCCTAATGCGCGAGACCTGCAGCGTTTTGGAGCGCATCCAGAGCGCGCGGTAATTTACGAGTAGCGAGCCTCTGGTGACTGGACCGCGAACTCCACGGCGCTGCAGGGCTGCCCTGTGAGTATTTAATATCCCTATATTTTGCAGACCTGGCTGCAAGCTTAGCCAGGCATCACAACAACTTAAACTGGCACGCCAAAAGTGCAGATTAATTAGCAGGGACTCCGACTCCCGCTTCATGCAGGTTGCATAGTGATTAACGGTTTGAGACATACAGAAATAGTTGTAGTACATTATTCCTTGAGCAGGACAAACGCCGTAGCACGTCCACGCCTGTGCACTTAGGCCGCGTCTGTCACCCGATTCACCGGGCAGCTGCCTTCACTCAGACCCACGGCCTGAATTGCGGAAGCGTGTTTTTATACCCCGTACAATTAAACAAGCCCGGGGAGCCTCATTTATTTCATATAAACAGTAATTCATTAGCTTCGTCAGATATTAGCTAATAAAATACTCGGTCTGATTTATATTAGGCCTATACCAATCCAATCAATTGTTTAGAGGAAAGAAGCATTCAAACAAAGAAATTTTATCATCTGTATTTTCCCGAGCTAAGTAGACAGAAGCTAGGGGAATGTATTTTAATCGTTTCAGATGAAACCCTTCCATAGTAAGAACTGGTGCCCACTGGTGGTGATCTAACTTTCCTCAACAGAGCGGCGCTCTCCCACCACCATCTGTCAGTATACTTACGCACGATGCACTGGTTGCCCCCTGGCAGCGTTTTCCATCCCGGGCAGCAATAGGGATGTAACCGCGATCCGCACACGTTTGGCCTGCACGGCAGTTGCGGAAACATAAGGTTGTTATTTGATGACATTCATACACAAAGGACTAGCAGCAGACCTAATTTCGAAAACAGTCATTAAAAAAACCGAATGGTTTTAATAGGGGTTAACCATGCAAAACTGGTCGAAAGCAAATACCACACTTACGTTAGGAAGTAAGATCCAGGAAAGCCACAATCGGAAACACATATAAGAAGAAAGCGTGTTAATTAAAGCCAACTGATTGGATAGAGTAGCGGTGCAGTAATAGTTCTCTAAAAGTGGCGGATGAACGTGTTTTTTTTCGCACGCATCATCCAGCCTGGCTGGAGTAAAAACGGTTGCTGAATTATTTAGAAACGGCATAAGACCGAAAGCATGTAAGATGCCTGCTAACCACGAGATACTATATGATTAACTGTGAGGAATCATATTCGGTCGAAGTTGACCCATCCTATTTGTCATATAGAGGGAACGCTAAATCTCTTTGTAAACAGGCTTGTGAATACATTCCACATGTAACCTGGCAAGAGCCATCGTTAGCTCTAGTTTCCCCTTATATTCCTGTATTTTTCTAGCACCCAGTTATAATATTGTAGATGAATTCATACCAGTCATGCAGCAAAACAAAATACCCGAAGAGGTCTGATGCTCGGGACTTAGAACATTGAACAGTTAATAGCAGACGAGGGTGAGTTGTTATCAGGCAAAAAATTTTGACAATGGTGTCCCGACGAAATATAGTGTACGCTGTAAAACTTATGATTGAGAGATCATTGAGAGATTGCCCATAGATACATAGAATGGATGTTGTTTCATTACTGCATGACTACATTAAAAGGCAAAAACGATGGATAGTTACTTTTTTATATTTTAGACTCAATTTGATCTGTGTTATCTTTCGGCTACTTACTTTCTCACGCTTTTGATTTTTTTTTCTCCAAAACGGAATGTAAGGCTGTACATTAGTAAATGGCAGCATACACAAGGCGGTATTCTTCTTACATTGTAGATATAATATTTTTTTAGGCAACTTGAACAAACATAAGATTCGGGTGATAAATCCCTAATAGGTTTGGCTCTTTATTAAACACCGAACGCAGTAGAAATCACAAGAAATAAGTTTGTTGGCATGTTTCAGCAAGTAACCAAGCAAATATAACTGCGGTCCTCTTACCCTCTGAGATCCTCCTGCCGTCCGCGTCTCCGCACTCTGCCCGAAGCGCCTTGCGACCCCTCGATTGCCTGGTTTACCGGAATCTGTCCCGCGGCATTTTCTACAATAACTCCTGAAAACATGCACGCAACCAAGCAACGGAAAATCCATGATGTGCCCATCCTGAGAAGACTTCCAGTTAACAGTGTCTCTGTTCACCTTTCTTAGATTAAAAAATAAAAAAATAAATTCCTGGAAAACAAGCTTCACAGTTTGCTAAAAGCAGTGCATTGTGCGATGTTTAAGTCTGAGTCTACAATCGGAATTCCCCAATTGGGAAAAAATATAATAACTGCAAACATCAAAGACATAAATATTTACGGAAACGGAACTTTCATTCCCCGCAGGAATTAGAGGACTCTCCTGTCATCCTAAACAGCAGAGAACCAATGGAGTGATTAAGTGGCTTGACTAAGCACCCCGGGGTCGGGCGGACTTAAACACAGAGAGAGAAAGAGCAGAAGGCTATGCAGCGCCTGGAGAGCCGCGCACCGACGCGCTCCGAGGCTCTGTCGCTGCTGCCTGTCAGTGGCCGCAAATCAAATTCTCCGCTACGCATTTGTAGGGTTTCGGCGGAGGAAGGGGACAGGATGCGGGATTTTTCGGCCAGCTTTTTGCCGTGCAGCCCCTAAGCGAGGATCCGCACGTATCTACGGCCCGCGTTCAGCCCGTGTACGTCCAGGGGAGTTCAGCGACGCTGGCCCGGTTTACTTATTCTCTTATAATCACCAGGCTACCTGTTGCCTCGAGGGTTTTCTGAGAGTTTCACAGTTTACGTTGCGTTGCTCTGATCTTTTTATAAAAATAAAACGAACAAGACAAAACTAATGACAAACGGGGCAATTTAAGGAGAACTAGAAACGGACAAATCTGTACAATAACTTTGCACATCAACCCCATAATTACCCCCCAACGCCCTATGCTCTTCTAAATACTGACCCCGGATACCTATTTTGTTAAAAACAATATTGTAACTGCGGACAGAAATTGAATGCTGTCATCTGTCATTCGGGGTGTAGCATAATCGAATTTAAATTTGAAATTGTGCATATTTACCCTTAAAATTACCAGGAACGGTTAATAACTAGCCTAGTAATTCCCCAACAGAGAAACTCTTTTCGTTTTATGAGAATGATACTCTCAAAAGATTAAAGGTGATAGAATATAAGTAACCCACTGGATTTTTTTGTTTATTCATATTATCTGGATAGTAAGCATGCAGACACATACTAAGTTTTGCATGTTTTTTTCCCCACCAATTCTTGCATCCATCGATCTTCCATAAGTGCAGTAGGCCGACATGGCTGTAGTGAATGTGGAGTAGGGGGCACCCTGGCTGGGATTCGAGTTCATCGCATTGTATGTTCATTTTCTAATTGCTACAAGGGCACAGGCTTTGTTTCAGCATTGATTGGGAACAGGGCTGTGCCTTTTCAAGGGGCAAGTGCTCAACTAGTAAAATTTTCAAATCAGGGCAGGGTCCCTCTGGTAAAATTTGAGTGAATCATATGTGATCAAAAACTGGCACTCAGTAAAATTTGCCGACCGAGACAGGGTTCCCTCAGTAAAATTTGAGTGATTGTCGGTGATGGAAACTGGGCACTCGGTTTAATTTGCTGACCTGCAGGATCTACACCAGTAAAATTTAAAAAATGGCACTCAGGACTGAGAAGGGAGGCAAATGCTGAGGCACCGCCCCCCCGCCCCCCTTTCAAATGCCAGTAGAAACCAAAACAGCCCCGAATCAGCCCCGATCCCCCTGCCCGCATAAACCCACACAGCACTCTCACAGTATTGGTATAGGGACTTGTCCCTACCATCCATATTGAAATCTGAACCTTTGAATTGTTTAAATATTGAAATCCTTGTTTATTAGGCTATTACTCGTTGTTGGTGATCTTATTATAAACAAAGGGGACAGCATAGACATCTCAGAATCACAGTGGGCATGCTGGTGTCTTCACGGCATCATGTTTTTGTACCCATCTTTGCCCAACCATGATTTATGCAATATCGATGCGTCCATTGGAAATTCTTAGAATTTTCTTCCAGTAAATCTTGATGTTTAGCTAAATTGGTGGCTAAAGTGTCTTTTTTTGGGAATGTGCTTGTGTAAATTGTAAAAGGTTTGAGCTAGATTAGATTGATTTGGTGTTATTGGAATACTGTCTTAGGTGTGGAGCGCACACAGGAATTTTCCAGAGGCATGGTGCTGGAGGAAAACTGTTTCTGAAGACAGTTGTATGACTGAAGGGTTAGCATAATATGCCGTATCACAGAGTTTAGTAAATAATGTTTGCTATCGACTTAGCAGTCAGTGGTATATCTACAGTTGTAATCATGATAATGAGAAATAGCTAACAGGTTTTTAAACCGTGGTGTTAAACTCAAATTTAAAAGTTGCTTTGAGTACTTGAGTAGACACAAGGACTTTTGCCGACTAATGATGGTCTAAATGACGCTTCATGAACCATTTTCTGTATTTTCTGACCCTATGAGATGGTGGTTTCTGTTCAAAAACGGCTCAAAGCATGCCCCAAAGTAAATTAAGAGCACCATCTAGTGGGGTCAGAAAATACAGCAAATGGTTCATGAAGCATGCCAACTCTCGGTAATCGACAGGCAAGTTCAATATGTTTGGTTGAAGCCGTTATTAAACAATTCTTGTGAAACTCACAAGACATATAGATACATCATTGCCCACTGGTATCACTGTTTTTATTATTTAATTAATTTCATTTGATGTAAGTTACTAAGTTTTGGAGTCGCAGTCCCCTAACTATAATATTCCTATTGTGTGGATTTTAATACGCGATTTTAGTAAACGTGAGGTTTTTCAGGAATGCATCAGTCGCATTGTAGCAGGACTGACTGTATTATAAAGAAATCAGTTGTGAACTTGCTAAGACCAGCTTTGCACCCTTCATATGGATCAAGTACTCTTTCTCATACTTAGGAGTGAATTACTTTACCATAAATCTGGTCAAATTTATTGGTAACTGTACCAGGAGGAAGAAGATGGGAAATTGCTGAAAAATTGCTGCATACATCCAACAATTTTGTGAAACACAGTAGGCCTATATTTGCTCCTTAAAATCAAATTGAATACCATTAAGATTTTTGGAAGACAATAAATGGGGAACCGAGTCAACAGCCTACAGATGACGCAGAAGAGAGAAGAAGAAAAGGGCAAAAGAAAATACTTTATATGTTATTGTGGGACAATTTTAAAAGCCGTTTTATTTTTTTGCTCTCTGGGTCGCTCGGTCTGCTCAGGCGAGTTTCATGTCGCACGTTTCCTGCTTGGCTTAACGAAGAGGATAATGACAGAGGCAAAGAGTGAAATCCCATAGAGGTATGGCACTGTAATGCCTTGCAGATGTGGGTACGATTTACGGGTGCTGCCTGCAGGACATCCCATTGTATTCTTTGGAGAGAAAAAAAAAACAACGCATATGCAAATAGATAGATTGCACTAAATGTGTTTTCAATTTGCTTAACACACGCACATGCATACATACGATAGGTGATCAAATCTATGCAATTCATATATACATTTTAGGACTTTTATTCGGTTTAGGACAGTTATCCTCCAAATGAGAAGGACCGTTACATATTAGGTCTGTGAAAAAACGACTTAATTGTACATTTTTTTTGGCGGTGTAGGGTGGATTATAGTAGCTCACTTTAAAATGCATCCTTTGAAAAAAACTAGGAACAAATATATAGACAGTAAACTGAGAACAGTTGCATTTCAATCTCTTCCAGTCACCCATAGGCTAATATAGGGCCCAGCTGTACTGATAAATTGTTGGAGCCTGTGCTTAATAAACAGAAGAAGTTCTCTCTCGATGGATGCTTGCTGTTGAGTGTAATCAGAGATGTTTCTCGGGACAGCTTTGCCTCATACTGTATGTTCGCACTTAGTCCCCATGCAAACTCCTTCATCCATCGCATTCGCAGATGAACAAAAATCCATACGAAACAGTGAAGGGGAGCCGAAGACGTGGAAGCCGAGCTGTGTGTGAAAGAATCATCCCTGCTCCCTTTGGGATGAGTAGCCACGAAGTTTCACACGAAGTTGGCACCACATTCCAAGAAAAAAAAAAAACGTTTACACAACATTATTCCTCTCTGTAGGATGAGAATATTGTTTCACTGGCTCCTAGTGGACTTCATAATCATTGGATGAGATTTTGTTGGGATTCCATTTAAAAAAATCAATTGCACCCCCCCCCCCCCCCGCAATAGCTGAAATATATCAATGGTTTTGAAGCTCGCAAGTGGAAAGGAATGAAACCTGAAGCCCCAAACCTTAAACCTTCCAGCAGAGAGTATTTTCTACCAAGAGATGATTTGCAAACTGTAATTATATTTCACAGAACTTATGCATAGTTACTGTAACTGCTTTTGACTCAGTCCTCTGGGGAGAATTGAATACAGCTGAAATTTGCATATCTGTCTGGTAACTTACCGATTGAAGCCAACAGAGCCCACTCAGCAGACCACTGTCTATAAATTTGGAGCGACTGACTGGTGCAAATGCTAATGCACGAGGCGAGTGTGAGATATGAACGACACTCGAGCGGACCTCTGAAAGGACCGGGACTGCCAGACTGCTCCAGACGTCCGGCTCGGCTGAAGATCCTCGACATCCCTGTTAAACCTACAACCTCAAGGGACTTTAGGAGATGGGTCAAGATCCCAAAAACCGTTGTTGTCCTATGCAGACACAGCGTCAAAGTGGCCAGACGGGAAAATTGGTGGCGTGCTGTGGATTTAAATAATCACTCGCAGTGTTACTCTAATGCTGCCAACTCGGTCTACGATGGAAGACAACGGACTTCTTGAGATGTTAATGGCACATGACACAGGTTTATGTTATATAGGATTGATTTGACCTGGATCCTTGGGTGTATGCAGAACCAAACTTCCATGATCCTCTAGTGCCCTATGGAGGTCATGTGAGTCTATAGGAAAAAGGTCATTGAGGTCCAGAAAAGCATGGCTGGACCTTTAATCAGCTCTTCAGAAGAAAAAACAAGTTGCTCACAAGTTCATACAGTCAAAGTCAAGAACACGTTAACCAATAAATATCCACCCCTCCATCCTCCATCGACTTACGCAGGACAGGGTCACAATAACCAATAAACATCCACCCCTCCATCCTCCATCGACTTACACAGGACAGGGTCACAATAACCAATAAACATCCACCCCTCCATCCTCCATCAACTTATGCAGGACAGGGTCACAATAACCAATAAATATCCACCCCTCCATCCTCCATCGACTTACGCAGGACAGGGTCACAATAACCAACATTTTTAGTGAACATATTTATGTAAGTAAACTAAGTCTGTTTTCTTTTGTTCAGGTTTTCAAAAAAGATCATAGCAGTGAAATTAAACATTAAGCTTAGTGACCAAGTAAAACAGGAACAGCTTGTCTCACAATTGAGAGACTGTTTTGGGACATGCTGTTAGATAAATGGGTCACAAATGGCTTGCATTTAAGAAGAAAGGTCTACAGCACAACATACCAGTGCTTGAAGTGGGTGCCCTAAAATACAGGTGGGATGTCAGAAAATGCTTTTTAATCCTTTGACCTCTGCACACTTCCTAGTTCCACTCGTTCCAATGATGACCAATCAATGAAAAATGGATTTTTTGGGGGAAATTTACTTCATTTTGATCTTCCCAACCATTTTTCTACTGGATCCCTGTGTCAGACATTACTCCAAAGCAAAAAGCTATGAAGGAGACATAATTAAACGTCATTAAAACAGTGTGTACTCCAAACAAGAAATTCATAACCGTACTACTTGTACTACCCTTTATTTTTCACTGTAGCATAGCAAAATACAGATTGGAAAATGCGTAATCAATCAAGTTTACAAAATTTAGATGAGTTACAACTATTTCACCAGAATTACAATTCAAAGGGTTGTTTGACAGTTATTCAAATACTTGCAAGTAGTGCACATGGCAACGTATTAAAGAGTTAAAATATAAGGTTTTTACTTGAGCCTAAAGCAAATACACATGCAGCCCTAGGGAAAAAAAAACTCAGACGAATCATACAGCAAACGTATTCCAGCTTGGCATTCCCTCCAAAGCTATACTTCACGGGGAA
Source organism: Mormyrus iriodes (assembly GCA_011763525.2). Classification (NCBI taxonomy): domain Eukaryota; kingdom Metazoa; phylum Chordata; class Actinopteri; order Osteoglossiformes; family Mormyridae; genus Mormyrus; species Mormyrus iriodes. The sequence goes on from JAAGVU020000113.1 coordinate 69,640, forward strand.
GATCTGATGGAATGTAGTGAAATGCTTCTCCGGTTGACGCATTTCACATGTGTGCGTACAGTATATATCTTATCTATATGTGAACACGTCTCAACAATATGCCAGCGGCTCAAAAATCTGCTCAAGGAGATGTGTGCCTCTCGGAATCACTAAGGTCCCCGAATACTAAGGTCCTCAAATAACATGTCTTCTGTCATCTTTTGCCTAAATGAGATGGAGTGGGTCGAACTCCAGGCTGTTCATCTACAGCTCGAGTTGAGACTGTCAGCAACAATATAATTATGAACCTAAAAAGGGGCTAGACAACTGAAATGCATGCTGGGATAAAAAAGCAAACCAATGCCTGTAAGCTCATTTTATTTATTTGGAAAGTTGTTCAGCTGCTAAGTCTTAAACCTGCTCCCATGATTATATTTTTGAATTTATATAAGACAATGTATTATATAATTATTATCAATATCAATTATAAGTTGAGACAATTACTTATTCAAGTAAACAAATATTGTTTTTCAGGGTACAAGCTGAATGGATCCCTGTTTTTTTTTAGGTATATTCTTTTACAGCTTATTTTACAGTCTTATTTTTCCACTTATGATGCCGTCATACACGGTCTCGGTCAGAGGAACATAATCTTTTTCAGACATGTCCAGGAAGTACAGCGGGGCCTGAACAATCGATGGAGAGAAACCCTCTTGGACCAGTTTCGCTTTCTGTTGTTTAAATGTTTCCGTCACATCCAGGGATACCTGAGGAGCACGAAAAAAAAAAGAGACTAAATTTTCATTTTTCCCACCAGAACAGCTGGAAAAATATAAGCTAGCAGCACAGCGCCGCCTACTGATGGGTTTTCCTTCAGTTTTGGAAATAAATACTGTTATTCTCGCACACTGTGTATATCGACCAAGAACATCAGTCTTTATTTTGAAGATTAAAACACAGCTCAGCCAGGCTGCGATCAGTTCAAGTGGGTTGGGACACACAGCTGAGCATCCTAGGTTACCAGCCTGTTACCATTAACCACACAGATCCCAAATGACTCTGAAACGCCAAGGCAGAGACATCTGGCCCGAATCGCCCCAGTTATCGTCAAGCTCCTTCCTAAATAGAAGCACAAAACCTCAGCAAGCGAGGAACGCTGACGTCCCGTGTTCCGTCGCCGGACACTCCGGCCAGCATTAGCCTAGTCTCCCTCGTTTTGTCTGCTACAACTGCAACGAGGGGGTGCACAGATGTCTCCCAGATGTTTGGGGGAGAAGAAAGGATGAGGCGAATGTTTGAGATACGATGGAATATATATATACTGCTGTCGTTTAGTCAGGGGGTTGGAATGGTGGATGTGTTCTACCAGACTGGCACAAAAACAGCACAGTCAAACTCAGCGCTGTCTACTGAAACATAATATACTTGGTACATATAGTATATCCAATCACTATATTGTCATGTGAAGAGATACAGTAGCTCAGCAGTAAAGGGTCAAGAAAGAGCACAGGTCCATTTCAAATGTGGTTTAATTGATGTTTGGCCTCCCATTAGAAGTCTCAAGTTATGAAGAGTCAACATTTCTCTAAAAGTATCTTTGTCAGCAGAGAAATAGCCTTGTTTGCATTTTACGGAACTCCGCCGCCCTCGATGGGGCCCTTACCTGAACCCGTAGAAACCGGGGCCAGGCGTACGCAGGCAGCATTTGCGACAAGTGGCTGTACAGCTTCTTCCCGTCCAGCGATTGGTCGGATTTTAAGACGATCGCTGCCATTCCAGCTCTGCCTTCATACCCTGGGCCGCAGGAAAGAACATGGTCATGGTTTCTGGGCCAGGCTGAGAACCTACCATCTAAGCATTAACCTGTAGTAGATACTGCCAGCCCCCTTCTCAGATGCCACGTCGCCTGTAATGTGGCAAACAGCCTTTAGCTTGGCTCGTACTGAAGGAGGGTGAATTCTCTGTGCTTTTTAAAAAGCATGGCTGGGAAGATGTTACAGTCACAAGAGTACACAAACACAACCGGAGACCAGCAACCAAAGCAAAAGATGAAGGAAAGGAAAAATAATGCAAGCGTTAAAATTACTGTGGGTTATCCTTTGCCTAAAAGGGTCCTTTAATCCATTGCTGTAATACGGTTTGCCATTAAATGATGCAATTCGTAATGACTTTGGTCACCTGGAATAGTTACACCGTACACGTTTGCTTCCTGTAAGAAATCCACATCGCCCAGCATCTCCGACACCTCTGTTGTAGCCACATTCTCTCCCTTCCACCTGAAAGCAAAGTAAAACAACCATCAGTACATCCATCCATCCCTCTGTCTGCTTCTCCTGGTCAGGATCACAGGAATCCTACAGTCCCAGGTAACACAGGGCATCAGGCTAGGCTACATCCTGGAGTTCAGCTCCCATACATTACAATCCTTAAAAATACAATGATTTATATGATTTCTCTTAGCAGTTGCTGTTATCCTAAGGGACACAGAAAGCTAAAGCTTTTTTTTCCCATTTTATGGCATCATCTTTTACAGTGAAATAGTATTTCTGAGGCATTTATGTTACATTTGTGCACGATAAGCGATCCCTCAGATTGGATCTGGCAGTCTCTGGGATTAGCATTACATAAAACAGTATTTCTGTGTAATATTTTTTTTAGTTTCATATTTCATTTCCCGAATGAGGTAATGACTTTTTAATATCCTCTGGTCATTTTGTTCTTGAATAGTTTGTGTGGTCCAGTCACGAATGGGTTCTTCAAAGCTTCGTTGGAGCGGAGGACGTACACCACTGAGCCGACGGTGGAAAGCCGATTTTCCCTTTCCTTACCATGTTTCTCAGAACAGGTCACAAGCTGAACACTAGATGGCACTACTGGTCTGTGTGTGAAGCAAGAGATTGAATAAGAGACTTCAATACAGTCTGTTTAGTATGATTACATTGACAGCAGGCAGGTAGGTCATTCCCCGCTCGCTTCTTAAATACAGCAGATCTTTGGTGGGTGTTGGGTGGGTATAAATGCAGACTCCAGGGTACAGCACTCACATGTCCGAACATTTCGGACGTCATGTGACAGTTACAAGCGTGTACAACGATCAACCGTTAGTTTGGGAGCTGGCCTGTGTAAAAGGATACTGTGCCAATTGTGAAGTTAGTCAGAGGGCACCAGCTGCTTGGACCAATGTAAAAAGCAAATGCCTGGTCGTCAGGGAAACAACTAAATCCTCTGGGTCCACTGGGTTTACTGGTGAAGGAACTGGAAATGTGAACGGCAGGGAGTTTCTAAGGTAAGAGGAGATCCGAGGTTTAGCCCAGAACCCTGCCAATGAGGTGGAATTCAAGATTTAAAAAGTATAAAATTCTGTCCGTCTCTTCCATTCAAAGTACATTAGTTCCATGTACATTGCGGCTGTGAATCTTGACAGTAAAACCACATTATACTTAAAACATATAATAAACAAAACATAACTAAAGAACATTCGGGGCTTAAGCCTCACGAGCCCGACCCTGGTGCTACCCCTGCATGTAGGTCCCCATATACAGATGCCATGTTACCAAAGGCCATAACGCTCATAATCAGGTGCCAGCATCAGATTTCACATAAATTTTTATTCACAATGAAAACAGGGAAGTATTTGACTCAGCAAATTAGGATGCCATGCCTGTGATCAGAAGGTCGCTGGTTCGAATCCCAGCATTGGATGAGAGCTTTTGCATGCTTTGAGCAAGGCCCTTAATCCCCAGTTGTTCTGGGGATTGTCTGACCCAGCTGCTTTGGATAAAAGTATCTGATATATATATATCAAAAAAATATAAGGCAAAGCAGTACACTAACTCCTTAACATCTGCAATGGGTAGGGGCGGAAGATCTCCACACGTGAAAATTTGTGAATAATACTTGGGCACCCCTTACCTCAACCCATAAGTCTGCTAGCCAGTACTGTAACATAAAAGGTCTACTTAATACTAACTTCTAAACAAACAAACAAACAAACAAACAGTACTGCTCTGTACGCTTCACATGCGAAACTGCTTTATCATTTTCTATCGAGACCTTTTTATATGATAAACGAACCATCCAAGTTATGCCCCTGTATGTACAAAGTTACTACTGTATGCGCTGGGACCACTATGTTTTGGACCCATTATTCAAAATGCCACATTAACGGTACTGAAAAGTTTAAGAGTTACTGTGAGAAAAATGAGATTCCACAGTCACAAAGGCAGCCAACGCGTAATTGAAGCTAATTGACGAGACAGAAATACGTGGCGTACCCAAGTCAAGACTTTAATACTAAAGATATAGGCCTAGCATGCACTTAAACTAACAAAAATGTATCACTAATATATATGTATATCATATGATTTAATGTGATCCAAATCATTTTCAGTATTGTTTTTGCCTTAAGCATTATCTGTGAGTTTCTGCGGTCTTTCAGCAAGCGCCAAACTAGTTCCCGTTGAACTGTTTACGGCCAACTTGCGAATGACCAAAACCAAAAATGTTTAATTCACGAATGTGATGAGGTTACTGTTTTACTCTGTGTCCAGCCTTCAATCTAGGAGGAGACTTGAATTATTATTTTTGTATCCGAAGGCTCACTGTAATTTAAACCCTTCTGATTAGCAAAAGAGAAGTCGTCCTATGGGAATACTAACGTCTATTTCAGTGTTTCTCAGTCCGGTCTTTGGGGACCCCCAGATAGTTCCAGGGAGCAGAAATGTGGACTGTCTGGCAGGGAACAGGGAGGGAACAAAAACATGGACCGTCTGGGGGTCCCTGAGGACCGGGTTGAGAAACACTGTGGTATTTCATCAGATTCTGTCAAGAAACACCTCAAGAGCCATCTGTTCCAAGAATTTCTCTACTAGCCTTTTCCCTGAATATTCTTAATGCGGCATTTTCTGCTGATTTGAGCAGTAGTCTTATTAGATTCTCGTTTTGTTTGGATGTAGTCATGTAGCTATGAGATACATAAAGCGCACGGCCTATTTCGGTACAGCTGGGACAACTGTCCTCATTGACTCCAGGACTGACTGGAATATTTAAACCTTTGATATTTGGTATAGTGCTTTTGCTTGTCGTGTCGCTGTTACTCATGCTGCTGTTTAAGTGTTGTTCTAGCGTTCTGCCCTCCAGGGCAAAGCCGGTCAGGCTCCTGCGCACTGCTGCTTCCCCGGGTTTGAATGAGCCTTCCATCCCTGTCTGGTTCTACGACCCACAACCCCCCAGTCGTCATCCATGTGTCCAGCAACGCCAACTCCTCCATCCAACCTGCGCCTTCCAACCTGCGCCGACCCGCTTCACCCCGTTGTGCTATCAACGCTCACTTGTCCAGGAGGAAGACTACGGTGATGAAGAGTCCGACCAACTGTGAACAGCACAGGAGGGGAGCGTGTTCAAAAGGGGGGAATGTGGAAAGAAAATTGGTAGGCCAGGGGTCGGGTGGCATATTGGGCTTGTTACAGTGCCTAAAAAAAGTATTCACCCCCTTGGATGTTTTACCCTTTTATTGCTTTTATAAGTCAATCATGATCAACATAATTTGGCTTTTTTGAGAAAAAAAATTACAAAAAACCCCCTTTAATGTCAAAGTGAAAAGTGATTTCTACAAAATAATGACTATTAAATAAAAATATGTAACATAAAATAAGTGATTGCATAAATATTCACCCCCTTCAAGTCAGTATTTAGTAGATGCACCTTTGGCTGCAACCACAGCACGGAGTCTGTGTGGATGGGTCTCAATCAGGCTTACACATCTGGACACTGCAGTTTTACTCCATTTTTCCTTGCAAAACTGTCAAATTGCGTGGGGATCGGGTGTGAACAGCCCTTTTCAAGTCCAGCCACAAATTCTCTATTGGATTGAGGTCTGGGCCAAATGATGTTGATCAAGATTGATTTATAAAAGCAATAAAAGGGTAAAACATCCAAGGGGGTGAATACTTTTTATAGGCACTGTATGTCTTAGGCCTTTGGCAGGAAGAAATTGTTTGTATACTGTGTGCCCTTGCTTCACGGCCAGCCTGCACGTAGTCAGTCTCACAGGCTACTGTGTGCCCTTGGAGACGTGGGCCGCACGAGGGGGGTGAAAGATCCTACAGGAAGGGATTTGATACAGTCTTGACTGGCTGAGCTCAAGGTCCAGAATGTTGTAGTGTCAGAACGTAGCTGCAATATGTTATATGTATCATATTAATCATCCATCCATCCATCCATCCATTATCTCCCGCTTGATCCGAGGTTGGGTCCCGGGGGCAGCTGTCTCAGCAGGGAGACCCAGACTTCCCTCTCCCCAGCCACTTTGTCCAGCTCCTCTGGGGGAATCCCGAGGCGTTCCCAGGCCAGCCGAGAGACATAGTCCCTCCAGCGTGTCCTGGGTC
>JAAGVU020000113.1:76104-112349 GCA_011763525.2 Mormyrus iriodes
CAATGCCAAAGTAGACCAATAGAGGTAGAGGATTATGTTTGTTATATGGCTGAGCTTGGTTTGTTGGTGTTTTGTGAGCAATTAGGACTTAGAAGGCCTTATAGGGAATTGGACATTAAGGTATAACAACTATCTGTTGTTTGTGCTGTGGGTGCTAGTACCTGAGTGTGGCGGAGCGCCGTGCTGAACTGCTGAATAAAGGAGAAGCCTTTGCTCACCATCCGCGAGTTCCAGAGCCTTATTACTAAATTATCTAGTTGTTAAATTTCTTTCACACCTGCTCCAGTACTGCTTTGACATGTGCCTGGACATTCGCTAGAAGCTCAGCCGAGCTGCACTTATATCTAGTCGACTCCTTGACGGAACATATGTTTATGCGACTTACCTCACTTGCATGTTGCTTTGGACTTAGGTGTCTACTAAAGCAAAATAAATGCAAATATTTTCCTCCTGTATTTAACTCATCATTAATTACACGGTGGGAAAATACAGCGAGTCGAGCCGCGTATCCCCCACAGGCCACAGTGTGGTGCTACACAGCAGTAATGAAGTACTTACTGTCTGCACACTGTCTGTATTATGACCCTGGCCGCTGTCAGACATCTCCCTGGGCACAAGCGTTTGACCTGCTGGCGCGCCCTCAATGGAAGGCCCCATTGGCTACGCTCCCCTCCATGGCAACGGCTTTCACTCGCCCTCGGCCTTTCCCACTCGGCTCTCGCATACATGTGTCCGGCTCTGCCGTGAGCACATTAGCTCGGCATTGAAGTGCCAGCATTGTCACTGACAGGCCGTCACCGGAGCAGGTCCCGCGTCACCCAGGCCGCTGTGAATGGCAAATGGTCTCTTTTCTTCCCACGGAGGGTTTCACAGATACCCCCCCCCCCCCCCACCTTGCCCCCCTTGTCTGAATGGGTCTCAGCTTCTGCTCCCACAAAAAGGTGGCTCACACACTGTGGTCTTGGGGATAAGGGATCGGTGTTCCCCTTGAGTCTTTACTGGACCTAGCCAGCAGCTGCAAGCTCTCTGGTCGGAAGACCAGAAACAAGGAACATCAAAATGGACCATCACAGAAATACATTCCCACTGCAAAATAGGCCTGTAAGCAGCGCATGGAGTTAAAGAGCATTCATGGAAGCCTTTCCCATAAAAGCTGAGTAGAGGAGACCAGGGACAATTGTTGAATTGAATCTGGCATCTATTTACTCATTAATCTGTGTGCTTCTCATATGCTGTGATTCATAAGAGTCAGAGTTGTTGCTAGGAGCCTTAATCTAGCAGAAGGCACTTATAGCTGGGGTTAGTTGCTGAAGTGCTGCACGTCGCTCTGGATAGGAGCATCTGCTAAATGCTGTAAATGTAAATGTAAAAATGAAGTGAATTAAAAGTCGAACAAAAAGTTCAACGGCTGTCCCCGGTCTCCCCAATCCTATACACTATTTGTAGAGCATAAACAAACAAAGGAGGGTTAAATAAGCTTGACTTTGGTACCTGAAGGTGTCTCCTATCCGATCCCGGAAATACACAAAATCCTGATGATCCTGGACCATGAGGTCCCCGGTGTTGAAGTAGAGGTCGCCGTCCCGGAACACGTGCCGAAGATGCTTCTTTTCCGATTGCGTCTCGTTCCCCGCATAGCCCAGGAAGGGGTTGGTGGCCGACAGAGGGGCGACCAAAATGCCCATCTCCCCTTCAAAACCCAATGGAACACTGTTTTGGCAGGGCACGGATGGAGCCAAAAATGGCAGACATTGAAAAATGGATTCCAGCATCATCCACCTAACCTTTATTAGCTCTTACGCAGCGGCCCGCGTCTGTTCGGATCGGTTCGTACGTCAAAGGGTCATATTTCAGGAACTCAAAGGGCAAATTCCTCTGTAAAATAAAACATCACAAAGTCTAAATCAACTTCAGTGTTTTTATGCACAATGCAGAATGCTACGTGACATAATAAAAACAAGAATAAATAACATTTTAAAATAGAGTTCAAAGTAAGGTGCAGGAGACATTGTTGCCCATGGGTGTTTCACATACACAAACACGTTCTGAGGGCAGAATGAAAAATGATTGGTTCAGAGTGCTAACCAACTACATTGTAGAGGAGGTGGGTCCAAGCAACTACAGGAGGCAGGAGCAAGATCTCTGATTGTTTGGTCCCGTCTCCTCTAGTTCCTTGAACCCATCTCCTCTACAATCTGATTGGTTCTCTCTCTGAATCAATCATTTTTCATTCTGCCCTCAGAACATATTCGTGTAATTAAAACTCCCATGAGCAACATTGTTGTACAATTTCCTCTTGATAAATGGCATGTCTCATTAAAACTCTTAGGATATGATATGTGATGTGTTTAATAGGATGACATCCAAATCAGACAAAACAAGTGGTTAACTGTTGATACCCTTTACTGGCAGTAGTGGTATATTTGAACAGCTGAAAAGGGCTCAAATCCAGCATTTCGAAACTGGTTACACGGAATGATGCATTTTAGATGTTAAAACGTGTCAATGCTGCAATGAGGTCTGACCTTGTTGAAGTATCCGGCGCGGCCGACGGGCCCAATCTCCCGGGTGTAGTTGAGAAAGCCGATGCTGGTCTCGGTCAAGCCGTACGATTCATAAATGCGGATCTTCCCGAAGCGCCTGACAAACTCCCTCCAGACGTCCGGCCGCAGTCCGCTCCCGACTACAAGCCGCACGCTGTGAGCCGTCTCCTCGACAACCTGCCAACAAGCCCACCCCCCGGATCCGTGTTTCACTGCAAACGTGAGACGTTGGGGCTTGCCCCCCCCCAAGAACATTTGAAACTTAGATTGACGTGATGATTCTCACTAAAGTCCAGAGGGTCTCTACACTAGTCACTACACTAAAAATCAAATAAATGTATTCATTATCTAGGAAATACTGATGCAGCGTGTGTCGCTAACCAGCTGGCTAGCTACAATCTTCTGACTTTACTCACTACCTATTTATTTAAATTTTTTTAAACATTTGAGAGGGGCCAGGGGGTCCCCCCCAGAATCAACAAACTTGCCCCTGCCTTTATGGGCAACTGTAATAGTTAAATTAGACCAAACCACATGGTGGCGCCATAACAAGTGGCCTTTATGAGACTAAAACAGAAGGGCACCATGTGGAAACCATCTGCAATCCTGCCATTTTAAATTAATTGCGAGATTGAATAAACTGCTTGATTTACCAGGCTTTTCCAAAGCTGCCTCTTGCATGAGCGGTCACCATTATTCACTCTGAAAAAGGGCCATTAATGGCCTCTTAGAAGGTCTCACTGTTTATTTTTAATTGACAGCTCTTAGTGCCAAGGGGACGGGCAGCTTCGCATGTGGTGCCAATGTAAGGAGCCGTCTTACCTTGGGTTGGTTAACAAGATAGCGGCAGAGCTCCCCGATGTACTGAAACACGGTCACATGGTACCGCCGACAGTCCTTCCAAAATTGGCTTGCAGAGAATTTCTTTTTCAAAACACACGTAGCTCCTGAGGCAAAAACAAGATTCTGCAATGAAACGGGGCACATTCTCTGTGTCTGGGCCACTGGGACAAAGACTCGATTTATTGGTATTTGAAAACCAATGGCAATCGATGTATGTGTGTCAGTCATTGGCATCATATTCCTTTCGGGGTGGTGTATGGCTCGTGAGTTATGACCCTGTGCCCATGACTGGAAGGTCACTGATACAAATCCCATGATCAACCAAGTGATTTCACACTGGGTAGGGCCGACCGTAAGGGAGAGAAAAGGGAAAATTGTCAGGGGCCCATAAGCAGGGATAACAGTAACATTGGTCATGAGAAGGAGGATGGCCCATTTGGTAGAACTTTTCAAAGGCCTATTCATGTCTTTGTGCAGCACGCCTGTTGGAATCTTAAGGGAAGCCTCTAAGCCCAATTGCTCCAGGTGCTGGCAGACCCATCAATCCATCCATCTTCTTTAATCACTTGTCCTACTCAGGGTGACAGGGGTCTGGAGTCTATCCAAGACGCTATAGGTGCAAGGCAGGGAACAACCCAGGACAACCCATGGCAGAGTGCTGGCAGACCCTGCTTTCTCAATTCTGTGTTACTTTGGATAAAGGTGTGTGCTAAGTAAATGTAAATCTCTCTCTTAGGTGTGCTTATAGGCTCTAGACCACCATGGTCATTACCAAGGGACCCTAACTGCTTCTGTCGGGCGCCCCGTACCCAGCTCGATGCATCCACCGATTCCCAGCAGGGAGGCCGACATGTGATAAAGCGGAAGTGCGATGTACACGTTGTCGCTGCCCGTGGCCCCGCATATCTTCAGAAAGCACTGGCACATGACGGCTTTGAGGTGCCCAACACGTACTGCCTTAGGCAGGCCTGAAAGGGAGCACAGATATTTCGGGGTTAACAGAAGCCACCGGCACTTCCGTCTGCAGTGTTAATTAGGGTTGCAAAATCCTGAGAATTTTCCCATGAATTCCCATGGAATGTTTCCAACTTGAAATATTTCCAAAATTCCCCAGCTTCACTTCCCATGGAACGGAAAGATTGTGGAAAGTTTGTGGAAATGTTCTGCATTCGCAACCTTAGTGTTAATACACGGTGGAGATACATGACACTCTAGTTATCGCAGTGCTTTTGATTTCCATCGATGCAAATCACCGTATGTCCCGTGCAACACATTTACCACCTCATAACACAGGACTACTGCAGCTATTGGTTGCATTGTGGAATTTAAGCGGACATAGATGTGACGTACATGTCCACTTTACATCATAAATACAGTACAAAACAAATTCCATCCATTGGTTCCAACCATAGACCTTAAACACGGGGTAGGAACGGCAACTGTGAAGACAACCATTAAAGATGCCAAAAGCTTCTACTGCAAGAAAACAATGATAAAAACAGCAAATATGAATATTTATATGACCATAAACAACCAAGGAAGCTGCTCTGCAGTGTAGGGTGAGTATGTTTTATAGTATTTTAAAGGTAAAACTAATGTGTCAGTAAAAACAGACAGGGTTGTCAGTAATACAACAAATTTAAGGTTGCAGACACTGGTCATTTATAACCCTAACCCTGTATTTAAATATTTTAATTAAAATCCATCATATGGACAAAAAAGTATAAGCTGACTTTTGCAGGCGCAAATATTTTACTGGCCAGAAAACCCCAAGCAAATTTAAACGCACAGTTTTGACTGAATGGTTCCTTGCAGCAGATCACAGCACCTAATGAACACCAACCCAGAAATAGCATAAATTGGATACCTGTAGTTCCTGAGGTAAAGATGAACAGGAAGTTGGACATGATGTCAGCAGGAGGAAACTCCTTTACAGGAAGAGGCTCGCCTGAAGCGGATTCCAGCTTGTCCAGTAAGGAGTTCACGCCCAGGTGAGGCGAACTGGCGTCTGCAAGCCACAAGTCAACTCCACTGCGCTGCAGTGAGGGCAACACCTCATCCAGGGAACTTACCAAGTCTGAGAGGGGAAAGCGAACACGACACATAATATTTTATTATTGAACTTTGTTAAAACATTCGAGTGTGCAGCCGCAACCAGACAATCAGAAAGTCATTTCCTTTGTGCACCATGACCAGTCAGCTAAAACAAAACCTGGCTGACAGGTGAGAAAAAGAGCCCGATTCAACCAGACCTGATTTAATGTGATGGATTCTCCGAACTCAATATTCTTCCCACAAGCCTGAAATGGACAGGCAGCCTGTGCACAATGGCTGTTTCCTGCTCTTGTCCCACAGGGACTGAGATAGGCAAGGTTAAGGCTACAGAATTTCCCCGAGTGAGCTTCATGAATACAGCCAGGAAGGGTCAGGAGTCCAGGATTGACTCAGTTTTATTATGATTCTATATTGCACCTTTGTTAATCCCTAATTATTTAATCTTATACTAATGGATAAATTGTCTGCAATGTTCTTTTCAATCTAAAGGTGCAAAATTAGCCCCAAGGCTGTCAAATGGTACAGCATCACACAGGACACAAACTTATCAGATATTTCCACGCTAATGACTTTGGCAGACCAAATCTCCCAGGATGCTCTGCTCGCTTACTCAAAGGCCCTAGGTACAGTTTGCTCTCTGGGTTGCTTTAATGACTATTACCGTCGCCCTTGCTTTGTAGAATAAAATATGACGAGTCAAACTTCGCAAGACTTATGTAACATTATTTAAAACAGTTCCAGATTGTGCCTTTTTTGGGTTTTAACCTTGCATATTATTTTTTTATATCTTTCAATCTATTAATCTACGGTTATATTTACAGTAAGAATCTATGGATACATTTGCAAGTAATTTTTAAGCTCCTTTGTCTAAGGCTCTCATGCCAATCGTTTTAATTACTTTATTACTGCTGCATTTCTGAGCTGATTTTTTTACTCTCCACAGCTACGTGGTGCTTTTCTAAATAATTCAGTAGCGTAAGAAGCTACTTTTCACTTCTGTAAAAGGCTCCCCCTGGTGGCCACTGAATACATTTTCAAAAACAAAATAACCGACTACTGCAAAATAAGCTGCTTTACCTCATTTTAGCTGTCCCTGTTGTCAGTAATTTGTGGTTTTAATCTTTAACATATTTTTAATAAATACATTCAGAAAGAAAATGCTTATAGACATTTATGATTAAAGCCATTAAGAGCACGGCAGGGTTAGAACAGCGTGAACAACATTCACCCAACATTTTTCACCAGGCTTACAAAGTGCAGTGGGGTTATTTACCAATGCACGAAATCCGGCTTTACTGTTGCTGGCCAGAATCCCAAACTAAACTTGCCATGGGAAATTGATGCTTATCCAGGACTGTGTTAAGTTAAGAATGATGATATGGATAGTAATGCGCCCAGGCCTGTGCCAGCAAGTATTATCCCCAGCCAAGGCAAACACCGTGATGAAATGGTAGCCACAAAACCACCTGAGGCCAAAACCCATCCCACAATGCACTGTCAGCCCCCAAATATGATATTTTAGAGCATGCGTGGACTACACAATAGACAATGTAGAGTAGTAATAGGCTAAATGGATCCTTTGCAACCCACTATATCAGCGAGGACCCTTTAACAGATAAAACTTCTGAACGGCACATAGTCACTTTGTTATACACATGGAATACTGCAGATTGAGTAAGAGAATCGGAATGTGCATTGTGCAAACAATTCGGGTGACCATCAATACAGCTGACCAGTTCAAACCCCTTTCCTATTTGACAATATCAGTGTATTCGGTGTAAATGAAGTCATCCTTCATTGTTTTGTATATTGACTGATTGTACTTCTAAAATTACATCAAGTTGTTTATCCTGTGCTGGACTGTGGTAGATACTGCTGAGGTTTTTAAACATTATAAGTCTCCATGGGAAATTGTGCCAACGTAAGATATCACACTCACCAGTGCTAATTAAAAAAAATATATAAATATACATAAAAGGCTAAATAAAACTTGAATGAACTGCAAGCTGTGAATAACAAGTCTGACAGAATCAGTAGATAATACATTTTATATTATTTGGTAAATTTTGCAGTCTTACTTAAATAAGTTATGTGGTCATTAAATTGTATAAAATCCTCTGTATAACCATCTTATCATTTTGTTTCAACAGATGTTTTATAAGAATTTATGCTGTTTTTTGTTGCAAGTTACCTTTCTGTTGCCAGATCTAACATAGATACCTTATAATTACTAATTTTGTCTACTTCTTAGCTGTTAGCCTATTACTTACAATAGAAGCAGCGCCGGTTTCGAAAGAACAGTCGATAACAATCTGCGAGTAAACTTTCCAGCCCTGATCACATTTTTTAAAATTGCCTTACGCCATCACGCATGTTCATACACATGTCAAAGTGATGTCACGCAGCTCTAAATTTAAAGATCCGCGCATGCGCGCCACAGACACCACCCCCCCCCCCCCAGCATGTAGCAGAGAGCAGCTCGTAACACGCTTCTTCTGCCGCTTCGCTGATCCGCTCCAGCGTACGACAAAGCAGTAACAATGTTGCGACAAGGACACTTAACGACAGCATGAAGAGCAGCACACATTCTCTTCTCCAATACCTGCGCCAACGATGAGAGTTTTTGCATCGCAGCTCTGGAAGCAATGAAGAAGGGACTTGGATTTAGTGTTAAAGTTCAAAAATGCGACCTCGCAGCCCAGTTTGGAAAGTCCGAACCAGACGCAGATGAAATCGGGCTCATTGTTCATCAGGAGCGCGACGATGTCTCCTTTTTTCAAACCACTGTATTCCCTGAATACCTGTGCTATTTTGTTGCTTCTTACGTCCACCTCCCGATATGTTAAAACCTGACCCTCATAAATAATGAAGGGTTTATCGGGGATATTCCTCGCCTGGTGAACAAAGCAGTCGATGAAAGTGACAACACCATTCTTCATCCTTAACCTCATCAGTCTTCCGACTTGCCGAACTTTTAGGTAATAAATCAAATCATCCCAAAAGAAGGGGTAAAATATCCTCTGGAAGACCAGGGCTGCCGCAAATCCGGCGAGCGCCGTCGCTAATACCACTGGTATCATCGTCCGGGCGAATGGCACGAAATGTTGTCTGCGAAGAAAAAATTCTTAAGTTAAAGCCGAAAGATCTTTGCCTCAACTTTTAAACGCCTGTACATGTACCGCGCATGCTCAGGAGGGAGAGCGCCGAGACCGCAGCTGCACATATGCATTCAATGAAAAGTCCGCAAAATGGGCATTCCCAGGACTCCGTGTTCCTTGTTTAAAAATCCAGGGCTAAAAATGTCTGCTTTCCTAAATCACACACGAGGGTAATATCAATATTGCCGTGAACCCAAATGCATCTTTCCAGGTCATGTTTTTCATTGTAGGCTTTGGGTTTTCCACATTTCAACGGCAAACCGAGTAATAAAATCCGCACAAAAGCCGCCTTTTGTAGGCTTCAATTTAAAGTAAAAATAAAGATTATGAAAGTTCCAATTATTTCTAAAACAGGAAAACCGGGACCATGGAAGTGGGAATGGATTCTACATGTAGCATATCGATTTAATTTACCTCTTCGTAATTTATATTCAGTTGTCCTTGACCATTACGGAGTTAATGATGCAGGAAGATTGTCGGATGTAGGACATCGAATTAATTATTATTTAAAGTAAATTGCTTAGGGGGCACCTTATAGTTAATTAATGCTATACATTTAATCTAATCAAAATTCAGCTGACTTAAATATCCTCGGAAATGGCAAGGTTGACCACAAAGGGACAACTTTACAAAGGTCTCTAACCTTCAAATCCAGAATTCATAAGTCGTTCATACACATATAGAAACGTTCACTTCTGCAACAATCGTCTTCTGGGAAATACTAGTTTGATCATTTTCGCAAAATTTTACATTTGACGAATGAAGTGCTACGAGGAGGATGTGTTTGTTATTGTTGCTGAGAAAAACTTAGTAAAGCACTAATTTTAGTCTGTATATTTATGCCTGACACCTTTTGGCCACAAGAGACCACTATACCGCAAGTAATTGCGCATAATACTTAGCTTCCAGCACAGTTTGTTTTTCCTATTGCCTTCAGCACATTGTTATCGCACAAAGTTTACGCGACAGCCGTTCCTTGTTGAAAAAGCATTTACACATGAATGCCGGTTTTATTCCCCGTGTCAGATGGAGCAAAACATAGCAAATGTGTGGGAAATGATGGTGTTTACATCGCGTGATGGCCAAAATGTTAAAGCCAAAATATTTGCTTTAGTGAAGTGTGAGTAGGCCTAAATGTGTTGTAAATTTGGTTTTACTTAAGAATGGCTTTGTCTTTATTTATAATCTTAATTATGTCAGGCTGTGGCTCTTGTTGTATCGATATGCATAAAAACAAAGAGTCCGTTAATATATTAATATATTCATATATTTAATATATTGGTGAGATGATGTTTGGAGTGTAGAGGTCGCATGTTATCCCCATGGTGCACAGGACTCCTCCCACAAAGACGACGTCAGGTGGATTGAGGTATGGCTAACCTTCCAATTGCATGAACTCCAAGCAGGGGAGGGCTTGTTGTTTCTGGCGCCCTACTCAAAAAGTCAACACCCCAGATGTTTAAAAAATTAAATAAATGGCCAGCCAGAAGAGTAAGAAGATTGTAGCTAGCTGGCAAACAATACTGCTTTAGTCTAATCTAAATAAAGAATGTGATTTAATTTGTAGTGTATTGACTGTTTGTAGGCAATAGGGGGGCCCAAATTTTAGGGGCCGTGCACAAATGGCGGTAAATATGAATGCAGGGGACAGGCTCCAGGCCTAATGCAGACTTGCACAGACAAAGCAGATAGAGGTTTGTAGCTCACATTGGCATTTGAGGAAACTGGCAGCATGTTAAGGTGCAATAAATAGATGATGCATTTTGGAGTCAAACACAGCCCTCCTGGTCTCCCAGTCTGCTTCCAACTGCTCAGCATCCTATTCAACTCTAACAGGTGGGAGAAAGCGGAATCCTCCATCTCTTCACTGCCTCACTGAACATCTTCATCTTCTCTTACATTTAAATAAGGCGTATGAGATCCTTAGAAAGTTTTCGGCCCATTTTACAAAAAAATATGGCACCACTGAAATAGACCAAGAATAAACAGGGTTTCCTTTCCAAGTAAAATATCATTGCCGGCATGGACTAGTGAGCTGGTTTCACCTAGTGGTTGCGATGTAGCACAAGTGAAATGTTGTGGCAGTCCAAACAATCAAGGTTTTCAAGTGGGGGAAAAAATTAAGCTGTAGATGGGGGATGAAGAAATCCATGCAGAAATGTCCCACACGAGACGTTTGATTGGCTGTAGAAATAATATGTAGTACATACAGTATGTGTACTAACTGGGGACCAAGTACATACTACTAATACACACTTCTATTTTCAAGTAACATATTCTAGAAATTTCCAACACTTTCTCTAATAGAAACACATTGATGTGGGTTAAAGGACAATTATTAAAATGGAATATTTAGGCCATGTCAGAGATTAAATCGAACACAAATATTAAGAAAAATTAAGGATTATGTAAAAAGTTAAACAATCTTCTGACTAGTAAAATTACCTGAATCAACATTTTAGTCATTATTCTTAACTGTTCCCAAACCATGTCCCCAATTTTTGTGATCTTTTATTTTAATGGTTGCCACATCCTGACAACATTGCCATTCTGATACTGATACTGCTCAGCTGCTGAAGGGTCTATCTATTCCTCAACACCTGCAGAATGTTCCAGACAGATTTTCTTGGCTGTCTCTTTTGATATGCCTCAGAACATCTCCATGGATATTTTCCCTTTCTACTCCATCTTCCTTATCTGCTGCTTGTGGTAGTTTCAAATAACTCTAGCATACCATGCTATTATTTTTCACTACAGCAGGTTCATAGCTTACAAAGTTTACAATTACCCATTTTACCCACCTTTGAAGCAGGATATTGTATAAAAGCATAAATCATGACTGATTTCTTCTGGAACAATACTGCAGTAGAGCACATCTAGAAACTTAGTTTCCATTTTAATACAAGTCTAGGTCCTGAATCACTAAGCTACCCTCTACAACCTAATTCACCCTATATTAATCCATCACTGATAGTGATTCTGATCTTTCTGGTGCTGTGCATTTAAAATATTACATCTGAGGCCTTTTTCTGGATAAAGATGAATTCACCCATACTCGCCTTGGAACTGCACCATTCTATGCTGGGACCACACCCCCTTCAGGGGCAAGAAATCCCGAAATTTTTGTCAACATGGATGACACAGACTTCAATCACTATGACATCTCCATGGAGATGTCAATTACTGAGTCAAAACTGAATGCTTGCCCAGAACACATAAACTCAAAGTGGCTCGGGGATTTGCCAGTGATTGGGGAGGGGCTAGCAAATATACCATTAAGTGGGGAGCAACGACCAAGCTCCCAAAACACAAACTTTTGGTTAATCGGTCCAGCAACAGGTAGATTGAATTGGTGTGAACTATATTCTACCCAGTCAGAGAGACACCTTAACAAATAGTACAGAAATCTAGGTGCAGAAAGCTATGGTAAGACAACTATTACACTGTACAGTTAGCAGGAGCTGTCACATTTAATTACTAAGTTAATTACTTGAAACAGCTCCATGGACCTGCTCTCTACAGCTATTGCTAGAGGACAAACGAAATACATGTCCCTCCATTTTTATTTCTAAATGATTTTGTCGACCTTCACAAGGTGGTGATTATAAAACAATCCCCAAAAATTTGGATCAAGGACGTTCTACTGCATTGTCAATTATTACCGATGTTTACGGCCAGTGACTTCTACATATTTAACTTCTTTACTATATAAACATGGGCTGTTTTGTTTTGTTAGGAAAACCATCATGAAAGATTGTCATCTTCAAGACACAACATGTTCATAATTAATACTTTGCGAAGCAATTCGTGAAAGAACACTTCGGATGAAAATAGGAAAAGTGCTTCGGGCAAAGATGGACTGATGCCAGGATGACAACTAGAAGGAAATATTCAGTATGGCCAGTTTTCGTTTGATGAACATCATGCACAGTGAGCAGTAGTTAGCACTGTAGCTTCACACCTTCCCCATTATTGAGGGTCCAATAAGAAAAAGAATCAGAAAATGGATCTACTTTTATTTTATAGTGACCTGTTTGTTATTTTAATACTAAATAATAAAGAACTAGTGTCAGGATCAGCACTTTTCTTGCTCTGTTTATGTCTGTGTCCTTGTTTAGCCAGCAGGTGTCGCTGGCCATCCTGTTCTCTCTGTATTTAGCTCCCTCCACCGTCCCTAGAGCGTTCACTTGCTGAGAACCATGCCATTATGAGTTTGAGGCTGGTCAGAGGCCAGCTTCAGCCTTGTTGGACAATGTAAATTTTATTTTGCCCTTTTTAGTTCTGCATTCACGTAACTTCTGTTGGTTCTTGTTTTGTGCCTTCATTAGTTTTCACTGTTTCTACCCAGTTTTGTAGTAATATTCTGTAATCCCAGTTCTTAGTGCAGTGTTTCCCAATCTGGTCCTTGTAGACCCCCAGACAGTCCATGTTTTTGCTCCTGTACCGCGAGCTGAGAGGGAGCAAAACTGTGTCTGACAGGGGCTGGTAGGGAGCAGATTCATGGTCTGGGTGTTCCCGAGGACCGGGTTGGGAAACTCTGCTATAGTGTTTCAGTCCTTAGTGTTAGTGACTATGACCCTCACCTGTGTATTGTAACTCCAAGTCTCTAGTGTTTGGTTAATTGTGAATGGCACACACCTGTCTCTTGTCTAGCCCTTGTTAGCTGTGTCCGAATTCAGGGACTGTATCCTTCGAAGGATGCAGTCTGGGAAGGCATAGCCTTCAGCTGAATGACCAAACCGTAAAATAAATGATTGACAATCTTATCACCTAGGGGTGTAGCCCAAGGGAGAAAACAATGATGGTGAATGGTTGCGGGAAGGATGATGCTTAAGTGACGAGTCTTTGTTATAAGAAAAGAAAAATTTGTAGAAATCAGTATAGACCAGTACTAATCACACTCCTGCAAGGTGTCCAGCCTTGGTTGTAACCTTGCTGTTGCAATAAAGACTGAACCTGAACATCTACATAAGCAGCTCCTGATTCCTGAGTGGCAGGGAAAGAAAAAACCACACCAATGTATGTACTGCATTTAGTTTGTTCCTGCATGTTTCCCTGAACGCATTTCTTGCCTGGCCTTAGTTTAGCTTCTGGCCTTAGTTTAGCTTTGATTGTAGTTCTGGTTTTGTCTACCTGCCTGTGTTTAGACCTCTTGCTGTACCTTTTGTCTTTTATTCATCCCGTTTTCAATGAAGTTCCTTTTGTTACTGAGTCGCCACCTGGATCGTCCCTTCTATCATGCCCCACCATAACAGCTGGGCCTGCATGTCTATGATTCACTCCTCAATGCTTAGCCAGTACAGTAATAGCCCAAAGCTTAAAATTTTAGCTTAGATCCTAGTTTTAATTTAGGTGACATAACAATGACTGGTTTTACAATGAATCCACGAATAGCCC
Organism: Mormyrus iriodes; assembly: GCA_011763525.2. Lineage (NCBI taxonomy): Eukaryota > Metazoa > Chordata > Actinopteri > Osteoglossiformes > Mormyridae > Mormyrus > Mormyrus iriodes. The sequence continues at coordinate 90,101 of JAAGVU020000113.1, forward strand.
AACACAATGACTGGTTCTGTTATTCCCATTTTATCAATGGCTAATGACACAGTAACAGACCTTTTGGCAATTGCACTGGTTTCGAATTTCTGCACCGACGTGGATGAATTCAAATAAATTAAAGTTTCCAGGGATTTATCCAAGGAAAAGCACGATAATACATTGCCTCCAACAGCAGTCCTGGGACAGATGTAGCTGAAGCTAAGATAGTATATATGTCTTTTGATAACATTTGCAGTGTAGAGTGACAGGTAACAAAATGGCACGTTCCTGCTGCTCAAATCTGTAAATACATCTGAGGAAAACTGAAACAGAACCAAAACTAAACTGACATTGCCTCCCCACAGGCAGTAGTGGTTAAAAAAAGACGTGGAATCATGGGGGACGTGAAGAAGATGCCATGAATTCCATATGCAATGCTGACTAGAAACTGGACAGCCGATTGTTTGGTGTGAGGCATCCTCTGTCCTCTCAATAAACATCTGATAATCAGGAGGTCACTTGAGGTACATCACTCCTTCATAAATACATTCCAGCCCCAGATCAGACTTTCCTGTAACATCTTTAAAAGCAGCAAGAAAAGACTGCTACAAACAGATCTCCTGCCGGGGTTCAACGAGGTAGAGGTGCTAGAAACAAACATTTAACTTAAAGCCAGTAACATGTCATGTGTCAGTAATGAAACAGGCAGAAACACGCACAGTCACAATCATTCCGCAGAATAGAGTTTTCTCCCAGGGCGAGGTGAGAGACCCCAACCAGTCACACATTACAGGTTATATCAAGCTGAGCTACACATGTAAATGTGTAAGTAAAAAAAAGTAAGTATGTTCATAATAAATTACTGTCACATATGAGTATGACGAACACAAGCCATATTTTCAAATATACCTTTACAATACGATTACAGTTCTATAGAATTTAATACAGGATTTTGTCTTGAAGAGGAATCTGGATTGGTTCGAGTGCCATTTCATGACTGCTAGATTTGGGCGGAACCTCGAGTAAGAACAACAACAACACAGTAAACAGTAAGGACTCCGTGGGAAACCCTCAGGGAATCATATATGGAAGTTGGCAGTAAGCCTGAAGCTGAACATAGGTGTGAATGTAGATAGTGTCACGTCCAGCCCTGATCTACCGGTCTTTCCCCGGTGATTCCCACAGGCAGGGCTGCTAAATCAGCCACGCCTGTTGCTTGTTGTTGTTACCTAGTGTTCTTGCCCCGTGTTAATCAGTCACAGGTTCCCCTCGTTTACTCCTAGGTGTCCCTCTGTATAAGAGTTCCCCAGTCCTGTGCTTCCTTGTCGGTCATTGTGGGTGTTTGGTGTTATCCGCATCATGTCTGCTTTCACCCAGCAGCACGAGAATAAAGTCCCCACAATGGGGTTATCCGTATGCCGACTATTCCTGTCCCGCACCATCCTTTCTACCGATGTCATGCCACACTGTCAGCACCACCGGCATGACAGAATGACCGACCCACACCATCAACTCCACCTCGCCTTGCCGGCTTGCCCCGTGGTAGAGCTAGATCCGGCCTGTTTGCTTCCGTCGCCTGTACGGCTCCCGCCTGCCTGTCGTTCGCCGGCCCGGCTCCTGCCTGCCGGCCCGCTATCATCTCCCGGCCCACTCCTACCTGCTTCCCCCTTGGGCCTCCCCCTGGCAGCACCTGTCCGAGCCCAGCCCAAGGGAAAGTGCTGCCGCAACCTCCGAACCCTGTCCAGGGACACCGGCTGCCGTAGTCTCCGAGCTCTGCCCAGGGAGACTGGAAGCTGTGACGCCCAAGCCAGGCCCAGGAAGCCCCCGAGGAACTCTGTCCCTGGGCTGGACACCCCCTCGGCCTCTGGGGAACCCTTGGACCGGGGGCCGCACTGCCCGGGCATGCTCCCGTGCCCCGGAGGATGACATTCCCCGGATCCCCAAGAGGCTGAGGGAGCTCAGAGCGGCCCCGGTGATCCCTGAACCACCTTTGTGTTCTCCATGGCTCCCTCCTCCACTGCCCAAGGGGGATGATGGCTGGGTGGGGGACTCCTTTCGGCATCGGGGGATCGACGTCGAGGCCTAGTGGGGGAGAACGGGGAATCCCCAGGTCCTGTCCGGGCCCCTGCCAAGGCCCCAGGTTCTGTCCAGGGCCCTGATCTCCTCTTCGACCAGGGGGAGATGAGCCTGGAGAATGGCCCTCCAGAGGAGTTGGAGTGGGACCCGTGGGACCTGAGTCCCACGTTTTTTGCTCCATGGGCCCCTGGGGTTACAATCGGCGGCACCCAGGGAGGTCTGGCCGAGCACAAGGCCGGTCTTCGGTATCCCGAAGAGGAAGACTGGGGCACGCCCAGTGCTGGATTCGTCTGGGCCTAGCCTCCGCGTAGCCCCCTAGCTCCGTGCCCGTGGCCTCCGCATCTCCCTCCAGTCCCAGGCCTGAAATTTCCTCATCTGCCTCCAGTCCCAGTGCTGCAGTCCCCCTGTCTTGTTCTAGTTCCTGTCCTGCAGCCTCCGCGTCACCCCCTAGCTCTGTGCCTATGGTCTCCGCTTCTCCCCCTAGCTCCAGTCCCAGTCCTGTAGTCCCCTCGTCTCCCTCCAGGCCCAGTCTTGCGGTCCCCTCGTCATCCTCCAGTCCTTGTCCTGTAGTCTCCTCATCATCCTCACATCCCAGTCTGGCAGTCTCCTCCTCCCTGCACTGTTCCTACCCGGCCCCATCCTTCTCGCTTCCCGAGCCTGCTACCCCAGCAGGCTCATGTTGGTCCTCTGCCCTCTGGTTTCCCTCCTCCTCGCTGGCCCCTGTCCTCAGCTAATAGCCCTTACCTTCGGGGCCAGCTTCATGCCCCGGGGGCTCTGCCCCAGGTGTCTCTGCATATCCCTGCCTCTGTTCCACAGGTCCCATCACATTTCCTGGCTACTGCTCCCTGTGTTCTGCTTCTGGGCCCCAATCCATGGGTCCCAGGTCATGTCCCTTGGTGGCCTCCAGGCCCTACCGTGGCTCCCCATGTTCCATCTCCAGTCCCTGCTGTTGCTCCCCATGGTCCACCTCTGGGCCCTTCCTTTGTTCCTTGTGCTCTGCCCCAGGTCCCTACCTTTGCTCCCCATGCTCCACCTCTGGCTCCTACCTCTGTTCCGGGGGCCCCTTCTCAGTGGCCCCTTGGTCCCCTATGCCTGTTCCCTCAGCTGGGGTCTGCTTCCCAGGGCCTCTTGTCCCCCCTGTTGGTCTTTGTTCAATTGTGGTCCTTCTGCCTGTCCATCTTGTCTGGTGTAGTGTTGTCCCACTTACTGTGTGTCATAACTGGTCCCTGTTAATGTCCCCTTGGTTCGTCTCTGTTCTGGTCCTGGTTTTGCCTGCCTTCTCGGCTTCTAGGTCGTGTCTCTTGCGTGGTCTTGTGTTCTGTTCTCTGTGTTTGGTCCACGTTATCCGTCGACCCTCGTGATCCCTGGTCCTGTCCCAGTCCCTTCTCGTCTGGTTCGTTGTTTTGGGTAGTGCCCCTGAGGTCCCCACAGGAGTCAGTTCTTGTCTGGGTGCATGTCCTGGTTTGGTTTGATTCTTGTCTCCCTAGGTCTTCCGTCCGGTGTCTTCAGTCCTCGCACCGTGTCCTGACCCCATGTGCCCGTCCGGTCCCTGGATCCCCGGACTTCCCCTGGATCGGGCTGGCGCACCCGGAGTGTACGCCTTTGGGAGGGGGTTCTGTCATGTCTAGCCCTGCCCTACCGGTCTTTCCCTGGTGATTCCCACAGGCAGGGCTGCTAAATCAGCCACACCTGTTTCTCGTTGTTGTTAACTAGTGATCTTGCCCCGTGTTAATCAGTCACAGGTTCCCCTCGTTTATTCCTAGGTGTCCCTCTGTATAAGAGTTCCCCAGTCCTGTGCTTCCTTGTCGGTCATTGGGGGTGTTTGATGTTACCTGCATCATGTCTGCTCTCACCCAGTAGCACGAGAGTCCCCACAACAGGGTTATCCATATGCCGACTATTCCTGTCCCGTACCATCCTTTCTACCGACGTCATGCCACACCGTCGGCACCACCAGCATGACAGATGCATGACAGTACAAGATATCATATTGTACATAACACCCATCAACACATCCAGTCAGGCAGCCTACCAATGAGCTATACAGGAAAGGTGTGGGGTCTAAGTCAGGGCCCCGCCCTGCCGTTCTATTGCCTGTGTTTCTCACAGGCGGGGCTGCTAATCAGCCACGCCTGTAGCTTGTCATTACCTTGTGTTCCTGCCCTCTTGTTAATCAGTCACAGGTGCCCCTCGTTCATTCCCCTGTGTTCCCGTGTATAAGAATCTCCCCAGTCCTGTGCAACCTTGTGGGGTCATTGATGTTATGTTTGTAGCTGGTCCTGGTGCCTGCGTTAATGAAGTCCCCACATGGGGTGATCCTAGCACTGCTCTTCTCGGACTGTTCCTTCCTTGCCTGCGTCATGCCTCGTCGTCAGTCCCGCCGTCATGACAGCAGGTAGCCTCTGGAAGTGGCTGGGTTCTGACTGAGGCTGTCTTGGCGACACAACGAGATACAATTAGAGCAATCGAAGTAATTTCGGATGAATTGACACAAATAAGAGCTGTGTTAGGGGATATTTCAACAACAAAAGATCTTGATTGAAAAGTATACCATTGCACTGCTGTCTTAACAAACGCTGCATTACATCTTCCCTGAGTATTGCTGCCAATTGATAGCCTTCATGCCGGGTACGGGGCTGTGGGTCTGGGTCCTCGTGCTGTGGTATAGGTAGGCCAGGAGGGAGAGGAATGCTGTTCCTCTGTGCAATGTTGCGCAACACAGCACAGGCTCTAACAATTCGGCACACTTTTGGGGGATGGCATAACAACCGGTCACCTGATGCGTCTAAACATCGCCATCTGCATTTCAGTAGGCCGATCGCACGCTCCACAACGGTGCGCGCACGAGCGTGAGCATCGTTATAGCGATTTTCCTGTGCGCTCTGGGTGTTTGAAAGGGGGGTGAGGAGCCAGCGCTTGAGAGGGTAGCCGCTGTCACCTGCATTTCATAACAGAACGATTCAATACATGAACAATGAATAGTTATAAATTACACAATGTTTTTATCACCTTACCAAGAAGCCAGCCATCGCACGCAGCGCCAGCCTGCAGTCTGCTCCCTACACTGCTGTGTTCTAGGATAAACGAGTCATGTGCTGAACCAGCCATCGCGCAACCACGCTGGTCAGGACCATATCAGCGTCACAAATAACTTGTACATTTATAGAATGCACGTTTTCTATTCACGTAAATAAATTCGTTTTCGTATGGAGCCCTTATTGCAACGTGAGTGCCGTCAATTGCGCCGATTACCTTTGGGAAACCGGACATTGCTGCAAATTGCCTTTTGATGTTGGCCTGTTCTCCCACAGTGTAAGGTAACTTAATGTATCTACTAGTCATTTTAATAATGCCATCCAAAATGACAGGTATTATTGAGCCTAGTGATGGTTGTGATATCCCAGACCTAGAATACAATTAAACACAATTAGTTTACTATTGTATTTCCTAAACAAGCTTCAGAACAAATTCACAATTTTATTGTTAATTATGACATATATCTGTCGGCTAATTCCCGCTGGTAACAGTCAGTTGCAAATAACCCCAGGGTCGTCAGTACATATAGATCGCAACGTTTGCGTAGAAAGAGATGTACGCATCTTTTAGGTCCCGTTTTGTGCGTACGCAACGGTTATAAATGAGACCCCTGGTCTAAGTTTATTATACCTTGCTATGATCTGAATGAAAATGATGCATTTATCCTGTATTTCAATAGTTGAGCGATAGCATTCAATATGTAACTTAGCTTGGCAGTTTCTTTGGGTGATATCTTTCCACTTCCAAACATGCACAAATGTGACTTACATTCCTCCCAGTCACATTTCAACTGCAACGCCAGTCCCTGTACTTTGTAGAAGCGCGGCTGGCCGTAGCGGCGCTCCCGGCTCGCAATACTTGCACTGCATGAGTCACGTGACTCGTTATAGCGTTTCATAACTAAGAGAGGATGATCGCCTTCACTCGCATTCCTGCTCCATAGACTCGTCTGACCAGGATCGGAAGGGTGTTCGCCTGCAAACTATGGCCTTTCAGTGGATTGCCGCTAATGATGACTCTCGCTGAAAAACTGCAAAACTTTTTTGTTAAAAAAAAATAATTAAAAAGAGCAGTGATGTTAGTGTCGTTAGCATGGGGGGCCGCTGCTTTGGCTGGACTCATTGCGTTCCATGTTGCCCAGAAGCGGTGCTTCCCTTACTTCTGGAAGGATGTCTTCTATTTATGGAAAGTAATCCAGTACGGCGCGAGGCTGGAGCTGTACAAGAGGAGCCGCAGGGTATTCACCGTCCTGGACCGATTCGTGCAGCGGGCTGAGCAGATGCCCAGCAAGCCGTTTGTCATTTATGAAGGGGTCCCGTACACTTACCGAGACGTGGACGAGAGGAGTAACAAAGTCGCTCAGGTCTTTGATGAGCACGGGACGGTGAAGAAGGGCGACACTGTAGCGCTGCTCATGAACAACGAGCCCGACTTCATCAGCGTTTGGTTCGGACTCAGCAAGCTGGGCTGCGCCGTGGCTTTCCTCAACACCAACATCAAGGCGAGATCGCTTCTGCACTGTTTTAGCTGCTGCGGAGCCAAAGTCCTCATCGTCGGTGCGGGTAAATATGTCACAATAATCGCCGCTATTAACTGCTTGATTACTAATTGTTCAGCTCAATAGTTAATGCACTCCATCAGTTTCCAAGTTCATATTCAGTAACTTAGCATGACAGTGCTCACACATTACAGCACTTTGGTAAATTTTACTACATTTTCATCAGGCAACGAAGTACAAGTTTAGGCAGAAATGTTCCAAACGTAATTTGATTCTTTAAGTGATAAAAACATCTTTTTTTTCCGCGTAGCGAAAGGGCCGGGGAATCTGACGGGACCCGCCCACATTTCCTGAGCTGTGCAGTTTGGTACGAAACTGTAAACAGGCATAGTACAGATCACGGCCGAGTCATTCTGATTTTAATGCACAGAATGTTATTGTCATTACAGTGCTGACAAATGACCGATTAGAACCAACTGCAAAGCAGATTTTAACTACTTCTAACACTTCGAAAGTAATTGTATAATTAGTAATCCGTAATCATCAAGTACTGAGTTCAAATTGAATGATTGCATTTTCCCTCGAATAGTGACTTAGTGCCTTCATTCAGGGACACGAAAGAAAATAAATATGACAAAATACTTAAAATATTTGGGAAGGTGTTGATTGTAATTTTACTGGTTTTTACTAGTTCCGGTTCAGACTAGCAATATTTTGGATCATATTTGTTAACATTTCTTTAGCTATTTGACAGCGGGAATTCAGATTGCTGGTCCCGGGGATTTTCACGTTTTCATGAGCTGGACTTATGTTAACTCTGGGTCAGTCATGTGATTAGCTGTCAAAATGAGTTCGTCAAGCAAACACTAAGCTTTAAAACGACACTGCACAGTAATTTCACGGCAAAAGGGTAGCTGATAATGGCCATTGGAATAAGAGGCTCTATCAGTGATCAAATCAATATGATCCCTTATGCTTAGATTTTCAAGAATTTTCTAAAAATGTCACGCCTAGGTGAAACGGGGGAAAGGTCACATGCTGGAGCTGCAGAATTTGGCTTTCCTCAAAGATACACCTTAGCTTAAAGAAACAACACGCTAATTTAAGGTGTGGTGGGTGAAATGGCAACGTGGGTTAAGGAACTTGAATGTACACAAACCTAATTGCTATACTTTCAGTCTTCAAGCTGAATAAAGGGGTTGCACTGGTCAGGTGTTATATGAGAGTACAGTTGCACTGCACTTCACATTTAAAAGTAGCTTTAACTTTTATGGCAAACTTAAAGAGTACTGTCCACAGATTAACTGAATATTTAACAGATATCAACTATTTAAACTGCTCTGCAGTGTTCATATAAAACTTTACGTTTGCCTAAGACGTTTATCTTAAAAGTAAGACGTTCATTACTGTTTTCCATTTTAACTCATTAGCTATACAAAAAAAACATAAAATGTTCATTAACACTGTGAGCAATTTAGAAACACCAATTTGCCCCAGACCCCCCCCCCATGTTTTTGTGAGAGGAAACTAGGGTAACGAACAGAGACCCACACTAGGAAGTGAAGAACATGTGAAGAACATGTGAAGAACATGCAAACTCCACACACAAGGTCAGGGGTGTGAGTGGAACAGCCTCAGCCTTGGAAATCTCAGGCCACGGCGCTAATTCTAACCACACTGATCTCGTTTTGCCTGGGGCCCTGCAAGTGAGTTATCTGTTGCCGTAAGGTGTCTGTCTCTTTTTGTTATGCGTGTTACCCGTTAGACTTGCTCTACATGTTGGAGGACATTCTGCCCAACCTTCTGGAGGACAACATCAACATTTGGGCCATGAAAGCAGAGAGCCACCTTCCCGGGGTGCAGACCCTGCTGGACAAGGTGGAACGAGCCCACGCCTGGCGAGTCCCAGCAGACCGCAGGGCAGTCACCTCCCTCAGGACCCCCAATCTCTACATTTACACGTCGGGAACCACCGGTACCTTACTAATCTGCTGACACGGTGTCTGGTTGCTTAGTGATCCTGGAATTGGAATGTCTTGAGGTTACATATGCCTAGAATGTAGCTGGTTCTCGTACCCTTGAGCCTGGTAGCTGCCTACATACACTGCACAAAATTAAGTAATTTAAATGAAAAATGCAGCTTTGGATATCATTTTAAGATATGCATGTAAATTGGATTCTTCTTTGGTGTGGGTGAAATTTTATCCTGTTTAATACTATTATATCATATGAGTTATTATATTTGCTGAAATACCCTTGCAAGTATATACAAACATTTTTTAAATGAATGTGGAAGGCAGAACGTCTTTTAGGAGATTTTCGGTTGCCAAGGCGCTGTATTTAGAGAAATACAATGATTCCTCTATTCCGAAACAACGTGGCAGGATGTTGAAAGCCGACAGAATGGCGCAGCCTTTATCCTCAGAAGCAAATCTATCAGCGCAGTGCGGAGAAATAGAATGAGAGTTTTATCTAGTTTGACATTCTTCATTTTCAGCACTGTAATGATTTTACCATCGCATTTTAACTTTCTCAAGTCAGCACTAATTTTGGGCTATGATTGAGATATTCAGTGCAGAATTCTTTTCCCGTTGTTGGTATTGTGGCAAGAATGTCGATCTAGAGAAGCTCGTTTGGAAAATTCAGTTCTAATTAAGTATATTCCAAAATTCTGCACACTAATTGGTGTTTTTATATCCATCAGCTCCTTCAATGTTACTGAATGTCCCTGGGAGCCTGTGGTGTTTGGAAGCAGAGGCTTTGTAGTGCAGGTTTACTTTGTGTAGAACATTTAATCTCGCACAGCCTCACCCACACACCTACTCCACTTCACCCTGTTCTTAGGGCTACCCAAAGCGGCCGTGGTCACGCACATGCAGTCCCTGAAGGCGGCTGCAGGTTTCTGGGCGTATGGCGGCCATGCGGATGATGTAATCTACACCCCGCTTCCTCTATACCACAGCGCTGCTTCCCTCATCGGCATCGGGGGAACCATTGAGATGGGTAGGATGCATCAGACTCTCCTGCAGTAATATGCCAATAACTCGAGAGAGTTCAGTCGTGTGATACTCATGTGTAGCTGCTATGGATAAGTTGGTGAAGGTCAAGTTGATGTTGAAGTTGCTTAAAAAGCTGTATTTGAGGCATAATCGTTACTGTAGGATTCTGTGGTGGTGCTGTGGTGGTGGTGCTGTGGTTAGCTTGGTCGCCTCACACCTCTGGAGGCCAGGGTTTGAATCTGTGCTCTACATGTGTGGAGTTTGCATTGCGGGGTTTCCCTCCACAGTCCAAAAAAATGTTAAGGTTAACTGGATTTTCCAGACTTGTCCAGTGTGAAGGTGTGTATGCCCTGTGATTGGTTGGTGCCCTGTCCTGAGTTATTCCATACCCCTGTGACTCTGCATTTGTCTAGGGTTGTATGGTGGTTCGGTGAAGTAGAACCGATGCCTCGCACCTCCAGGTTTAGGAGTTTAAGTCCTGTCTCCATTCTGTGTATGTGTCTGTTCTTGTCAGGTTGTTTAAAATTTCCACTTGCAGTCCAAAGACTTGCAGTTAGGTAAACTGGTGCCCGTAAGATGATCTTGCGACGGTTAAGCTGTTGGAAGATGAATCATTACTGGGACATACACCTGTCATCTGCATATGAAACTGGCAGTGACGGCGTCTCAGAGTCTGCTCCTTATCTTCTGTGTTTTAATCACACAGGGGCGACCTGTGTTCTAAAGAAGAAGTTCTCTGCCTCACAGTTCTGGAATGACTGTCGAAAGTACAACGTCACCATCTTCCAGTACATCGGAGAGCTCTGCAGATACCTCTGCAGTCAGCCTAAGGTCATTCAAAATTTGCTCTTTGTGAGCTTATCTCTGGATATATGGGGATTCCTGGGTGAGCTGTAAATAACAACAAGCATGTAATAAAATGCTGTTAATCGCCAACATTGTGGTAAAAACCGAGGGACAATATGTTATTAAAAGCTATGGCCCTTAGGTTAGGTTCCTCAGCTAGGTATGACTTACGTGCTTATGAACACTCCTGTAAAATATCCAAGTGTTTATATAATCATTCAGAGTTCAGATGACAGCAGGTTCTCAAATAGCTTCTTTGACCTGAATTACACTTTGTACTCTTTATACTATGTGTGTGCTTTGTAATGGAATGGAATCCCATTTTGGGTGTACCCTGCAATTAAGTTCCTAGTACAGACCCTAGGCTTATTGTGACATTACACTGGATACATGGATGGATGGATGGATGGTATATACTCTCAGCAGAAGATGGTTTAGATTATCACGATTTCTGTATTGCTCAGTATGTCTTAAGGATCGTACTTTTTTACATATACAAAGGGGTTGCGCTCATGGTTGCAATAACAGTTGGACCTTTACTCAGGAAACAGTTGTTTTCCAGGATTTCATGGTTGAACTGGGAGTAAAACTTTCATTTTTTTTAAGATGCACTTATCAGGCCGGACCCATTTCCAAACGAGAGACATTCTTTGGCCACTGCTGAAGAAGCACAGCTTGTCAAAGCTCCCTTTGTCCTTTTTATTCATACATGATGGCGTAGGCTGCTAGATGCTAGCCTTCAGCACACATTAGCTCAAAGAGAACATTCACTCACTAACACTCAGCTGTGCTTGATTCTTTGGTTACAGCGGTTATGCTAATCGATAGCATAAAGAATTTTCCGCCACTGGCTCTGTGTGGAGGAACCCGTGCATACAGGCAGCGTTTCTCAATACCAAGAACGCAAAGATCGTACTTGTGGTCTTGGCAAGACCGGTCTTGCTATCTTGCTTTCCAAAAATGAACTTGGGGTGCAATGAATCATGGGATTGGTCTCATTTGGCAAGGATGCAACTGACGGATCCTTGATATTTGTGGCGGGGCAAGAACAACAAGAACGATTTTTACCATCCACTGTATTTCTGTTCTTGAGTACAAGTAGTTCTTGACTTTACAAGTTAAATTCATTCCAAGTTATCGCTAGTTAGTTGGGAACTCGTAAAGTGGGAGGTATTTTCCCAGTTAAATGTTATAAAAATGATGACTGGTTCCAGCCAAAAAGAAATGTATCTTAAATTTTTGCAAAGTACACAAAGGAAACACAATTGTATTATTAGAATTAACAGTTAAGCAAAAATATACATACATTTAAACAACAAAAATCCTTGGAGATAACCAAAAAAACACTTTTTTGCTAGAATTTTAACATTCACAGTCAACTTTGGTCACTTTGATTGTCAGCAGATGGCGTGGCTTTTTTCTTCATGTATCCCATTCTGAGCTAGTGCAGATCGCTCACAAACAGTCCATAAAATGAACCTGGTGTATTAAAAGGATCAGATTGGGCTTTGAAGCAAAGTGGGACAAATTGGGCACCATCGTAAAACATGCCGTAAAGTGTATTACTGTGCATGCGCAGACATGCAAGGTACAAATCGGGCATGTACAGTCAGATGTTTCACGAAGCAAAGTTATCTGAAAACTTTGTCGGGCCATGGACGGCGTATGTGGGCAGCACGTTTTGTGTTACGTACAATTTTTTAAAAAAATTACGAAAAATGAAATTTAAATTTTTGTCGCAAAAAATTCTCGTAAAAATATAGACTCATAAATCGGGAGCTCAGAAAGCGGGAACTACCTCTGTTGGAAGTCGTCTTTGGCAATAGAAGATGATGTGGAACATGTACATGAGAACACAAGTACGGTCAAGTACACAAATTGAAAACACCCATGGTTTATGAGGACTGCTCTTTAAAAATTTCTCATGCTACCTTGTGATGGACTGGCATCCTGCAATGTCGTATACAGGATGCCCCCTGCCTTGCACCCTGTGCCTCCATGGATAGACTCCAAACATTGACCCTGTAATGAACAAATTATGGAAAATGGATGAATCATGATAGTGATGACAATTATTAGTATTACACTCTGACCCGGATAAGCGTTTAGAAGATGGGTGGAAGAAATTTTATTTAATACCAAATTAGCCAAAATGGTCTGGGTGAATATAAATCAATGTACTCATACATTGATATCTGTCAATGAAATCTAATCAGAATTGCCAGTACACTTGCATTTCAGTACATTTGCAAGTACCCCCCCCCCCTCTTCAGGCCCACACCATGGCACAGTCCGCCCCGTTGGCCAGCCGGGGTGGTGCGATGTTCTCAACGATGCATACAAATGACACTTAAGAATAGAGGACGACGTGAATGAACAGGGGATGAGGCACACTGCTTCATTGTGGATCTCTGGCATATCCGGGCCTTGTTTCATCTACCCACTAGCAGGACCGCAGTAAGGCAAAAAGAAGGACATGGCCTACTGACTAGCATCTGGGTGTGCAAGCCATTTTACTCAGAATAGAGGAGCTTGTATATGCAGGTTTTCCTTTTCAAACTGCTAATGGCTGCCCTGTGCTAAACTAGTTCATGGCTATTGGCTCTAGGAATAGAAATCGGGCCTCAGGTGAACATTAATTAAGAGTGAAAAGTTGAATGGGCAGCACCATCTTCTCTAGCCGTGTTTGATATTGTCCAGTTATGAGAAGGGATTTGATAGCATTCTGTGTCCTCTGGGACTTTCTTGAGAATAGAATAGAGTAGAATAGAATAGAATATCTTTGTAATCATCATCATTGTACAGGTAGCAACTAAAACGAAATTTAATATTATGAGTGAAATTAGGGCATAAATAAGAAAATGCATATATAGGTAAATAACTATATAAAATATTAAATATGGTATTGGCCCGATTATAAGATGACCCCCACTTTTTGGCAACTCTTTTTAGAAAAGATGTTTTTTGAAAACCAAATCTTACATTTATAAATAAAAATCATTTCATTTGGCATGAACATGTAATAAGTTGACCAGCAACCACGTCTGAAAACACAACCACAGGCAATCGGATTACAATAAGTGTACAAAACTGCAAGCATTACAAAAAAAGGAATGTATTTTTTTTGAGGGGAGGGGAATGAATGAATATTGAATATTACAAACTCCACAACCCTTGAGGGGGCAGAATGTTTCGGATGCAGCAGACCCACATGAAGAGGGTAAAAACCTATTGCGGAGAAAGGTCGAGCCATATTAATGAATGATATGACAGCTCTGCTAAAATAAGCGTTACTGAATTTATTAACAGCCGCTATCGGTTTGATAATGAAAGCCAGCAATTTACACGACACTTAGGGATACACGCTAAACACACGCAGGGATGCCAACTCTCATGCATCGGACGTGATACTCGTGCTTTTTGACTTCCACGCTCACGCAAGTAATCTTACGACAAATCTGTATTACGGTAAGTAAAAACACTCGTTACAAAATATCGTATTTGGCGCCATCTATTTCCTTTTTTGTCTCGACCCTGAATATAAGATGACACCACTATCAGACGTATTTTGAGGTAAAAAAACTCGTCTTATATTTGGGTGGACCCGGTATAAACACATACCCCATGAGTGGTTCGAGCAATCGTTGGATAATATATGTAAAATATGGATATAATATACATGTCTAAAAATCTAAGGAAATGTAAAGGTATGAAATGACAAAGTGCCTTTCAGCTATGCCTAAAACAATGTTCCACAACAGATATAGTGTATGGCAACATTGCCAGTGACAGCAGTGCACTTGAAGACTATCACTAATATACAATAGTAGTCATATAATAATAGTGTTAGTATGATAACAGCAGTTATTATAATAGTGATGAGAAAATGAGAATGATGCTATTTTACAGAGCAGTGGGTTTATCTCAGTGCCTGGTTCAGGCTGGTAATGGCTCTGGAAAGAAGCTGTTCCTCAGTCTGAAACTGCAGGTATACATACTCCTGTAGTGCCGTCATAATGGCAGCCGTGCAAAGAGATGGTTGGCAGGGCTGTGGTGGGTCCCTCCACAGGCAGCAGCTGTCCTCCAGAGCAGGGAGCTGGGTTTCCTGTGATTTTTTTGGGGATTCTTTTCTGCAGCGTTTTTTTTTTGTTAGCAGAGGAGTAGTTGGTGTGCCACTCTGTGATGCAGTGCTTCAGTGATAGAAGGTCACCAGCCACTGTTGCTGACATTCATGAGTGTCTTAAGGAAGCATAGCCACTGCTGTGGCCTCTTGACCCAAGATGGTGAAGTTGGCCTTCATTTAGAGGCCATCTTAGTTGTTGAATCCTGGAGACCCTCTGCACCAAGTCTCCACTGATGTAGACTGGAGCAAGCTCATTGCTACATTTCCTGAAATTGATGATGAGCTCCTTGGTTATAACGGGACTGAGTGTCAGATTGTTCTGTGAGCACTATCTTGGTGAGCTGTGGACCTACTTCCTGTAAGCTGCTACATCACCGTCAGAGATTGGCCCTATCATAGTTGTATCATTCACACTCTTAAGGACAGTGTTTGTGGTGTAGGTGAGATAACAGTCATAAAGGCGCAGGCTGAGAATGCAGTCTTGGGGTATATTATATTAGTCAAGGTCGACGGCCGATGGGATCCTATGCTAACTCTTTGAGGGCAGTTAGTGTGGAAATCAAGAATCCAGCCACAGAGGGACTGGCTGAAGCTCTGGTCAAGTAATTTCTCAGACCATCCTTTTTTGGGATGGCCATGTTGAGCTGTAGTTGATGAATATCATCCTCACCAACGTCCCCTGGTGTTCAAGGTGGGGTGGAGCAGTGTGAAGGGCAGTGCAGATGGCATCCTCCATAAATATGCCCAGTAGGCATATTGGTGTTGCTCCAGAGTGGCTTTGATGTATGTTAGAACCAGTCTATCAAGGAATTTCATAATGACGGAGGTGAGGACAATTGGGCATTAGTCGTTCAGGTTTCTGGTGGCTGTATGTTTTGACCCTGGTACAATGATGGCTAACTAGGGATAAAGAAAGAGGCAAGATGTTAGTGGATACCTGTATTATCTGGTTAGCACAGTCCTTGATAACCCAGCCAAGTATTCCATTCAGGCCTGTTGTCTATCAAGCATTCATAGCATAAAGCATGGATTTTACATTGTGGGTGCATAAGAATGCTTGTTTGTTTGCTGTTGGTGGGGCTTCTTATTGCATTGTTTTCGTTACTCCGGTTGCTTTTGAAATCAGTCATGTACTGGATGCCTTGCTGGATGACCAGTGCCTTTGGTTGTCATTCTTCATCCATTGCTCGTAGGCAGTCTTAACACATCCGACTCTCCAGACCTAAACGCTGCAGATTTTACATCTATTACATCACCGTTATGGCAAGGAAGGGACTCAGGAGCAGAGATGCGACTGTACTGGGGTTTAATCAAGGGAACAATAACAAGGCTAAAACACAGAAAAGCAAGACTAAGGGACTGCAACTGAACTATAAACAAAGGCCAAAGACTGTAACCAGCAACAATTCACAAGCAAGGTACGACAAAAACACTAAGCAAACTGCGGCCGCAAGGACAGCACACACAGCAGGATGGGTAAAGTCACAAGCACAGAATACTCAGGACTGAGCAAGAATCGCAGTTGCTTAAATAGATTGTAATTAGCTCCTGATTGCTGCCAGCTGTGAGAGGTAAGCGCTCATGTTCAATGTCATGGCAATGGTGGGCGGAGTCATTTAACCTGGCCAGGAACCATGGCAACAGGGAAGGTGGGAGGAGCCATCACATTTATTCACGAATATGACACTTTCATTGAAAGCAACTTACAGTAGAGCAAAGGGTTACAAGTTAGATGTGCCCCCTAGGGTTCAAACCCACAGCCCTTGCATAGTTAGCGTGATGCTTTACTTGTCGAGCCCACAGCAGCTGATAAATCTGGGTTTCTGATAAGTCTGCATATTCAACCAAAGTTGTCCTTGTTGTGCCCTGACGCTGCTCTCTTGCTCTTAAAGTCAGAGATGGACCGTCAGCACAAAGTGCACATGGCCGTGGGGAACGGGCTGCGTCAGGATGTGTGGCTGGAGTTTCACCAGCGCTTCGGCGAGATCCGAATGTGCGAGTTGTACGGCTCCACCGAGGGCAACCTCTGCTTCATGAACCACGTGGGCAAGATCGGTGCTGTGGGACGGTCCAACTTCTTCTACAAGGTGAGGTCCCTCCCGCCGCAGGTCAAATGGTTCTGGCCGCAAGAGCCGCCTGGTTACAGCTCTGGGCTGGGGGATGAAAAAAAAAGGCAGCTGTATCTGCAAATGGGACACGAGATGTCTGGGCGTGTGCTCTGCTCCGTTTGGACTAGAGCCAAGCTGTTTATATCACTTCACCCCACATTGGGACATCTTCTAAATTAAATGGGGTAGTTTTGTATATAGTAATAGATTTTTAAAATAGATTACAGTAGGAAGTAAGAGGAAATTGATTATATTTTTGTTGTATAAACAAGAAAGGGCTGAAAACAGTGTTGTTGAGTCTACTATTAGTGGACAGCGGTCACATGACGTATCAGCAGAATTACTACTAAATTGAATTAGAATCCTGTCAGACACATCTTCACAGACTAGTGTTGCACGCTTGCTTGTCCTGCGCCGTACTCGCACTCTGAAGGCATTGTATATGAGAGAGACCATGATAGTGGCCAGAGGGTACGAGCACTGTGTCCCCACAGTTCAAAGTCAAAGAATATATGCTCTTTAATTATTATAGTTTAGGAGGTGTGCAGCTAAGAAAAACAACATATGCGGTAAACATGTAAATCTGTGAACCTGAAGTTTTTTGTGCTTAAGTCTTTAGGTCTTCAGACATTTTTAAACAGCAAGAGGTAAAGGTTGTCGGACTGCGTGTGGACGTAGAATGTACATTTTTATCTTCCATGTCGGAAAATATGTGGAAAATGGCTATAGTTTTTTAACGTATTCCTCAGTTTTGGTACCTTGACAGAAATAATATTTTGCATCCTAATATTTATTACTCTTGGCTTGCTTAGCATAATTATAGAGAAAAGTTGAAACGTGGAACCTTACACTGTTGCCCTGTCCTGCCATGTACTGGAGCCGTGGGCATCCTGGGGCACATGTGTGTAACACTATACTGGGGCATATCACTGCTGACTTTAAATTTGTGTTTATATAGGGTTCATTTCCATTTAAAGCGTGATAGCAAAGGACAGCAAGGCAGGGACTATTTTGGGTGACCCAGCAGATAAGCTCTCCGTGCAACACAAAATACTTCCCAGGCAATATGCATATATCTATAAGCATTAATGACAACAACTAGATTTATATATCTATTTTGAACATTTTTTTTTAAATAAAGTATTCAGCTCATAAAGTTTTACATACATATTTGTGTGCATTTTAAACATGAGAATATCTTAGATATATCGTGCCCTATAACTATTCTCGTAGATATATTGTGCACTATAACTTATGTTAAGCTTAAAAACGTGGCCATAACTTAAAGCAATGGCATACATCAGGAGAGCACTCTAATCACAGAGGAAGAGGTTTTATTACATAGGATGTTGTTTTTGGCAGAGGAGGTAGAAGTGAAGTGCCGTTGGAGTCGTCGACTGTCAGCTTTCCAGCACCAAGACCCTCCTTTAAATCCAGTTCCATCTTACATGTGCATTACAGTAATATCATTTTATGCCATTTCTGTCACGTATTGTATTCCTTATTGGCGACGTATATATGGTAATCACTGGTTTATACTATATTTATTTAATGGGTACATTATATGGGTTGACTCATATGGACATAACAGAGCAGAATATGTCTTATTGCAAATCAAAGTCTCTGTTTGTTAACCGTAGTGTGACCCATGCAATCCTTTCTCTTCCCCGTTTGGCCGTTTATTCAGTATCTTATTGGTCTTGAAAAGACGACATTCACACCAACTCATTAGCAGCGAACATTAGTGCCTGCAACCATCCCACACACTGTCAGCCAGCTGCTTCTTGATCATCTGCTGGCTCCTGTGTGGCACGCCTGGGGAACGACGTTTGTGCAATTCCACCTGCAGTCCTGTATGTATCCAGTTGGTGTCGCTGTAGAGCAGTAAGAAACAGAGAGCCCACCTGATGGAATATGGGCCAATTTTGTCCCCTCTCCTGGGACTCCTGGTCATGAACTGCTAATATGAGTCCCTTCAAATGTGCAGTTCTCACTGTCCAATATATTATGTTTCGGACAGAAAAAGCTAGTGAGAAACTAGGCAACAGTCTCCCTTGAGCCATTACAGAAGTGCACAAATCCAAGAAAACACAGAATGTGACCTCATCAGAATTTCCAGCAGCAATCAATGTACTCTGTTTAATCGCTATGCAACAATATTACAGTTGGAAGGATTTACAAGGGATAATCTCTTTCTCTTTAATCACTTTCTTATCAAAAACACGGTTCCCTTGTTTGTGTTGTGGACCCAGGAAGAGATTTAAAGAACCCAGAGTTCTGTATAAAGATATTTATTATTCTTTCCTTAGATAGCAACAGGATGCTACAACTTTATTGTCCGGCTTGTGCTCCGTACGCGGCGCTACTTTCACAGGCGCTAACTTGCAGTTTTGTGTTAGCTGAGGTAGTGCCATGTCAGCTGAGGCCAAGAACTTCTTAATGAACTTAGTAACAGTTGAGTTATTCATCAGCACAGAATACTTTTCAGCTACAGGAAGTCTTTTACAAATTTTTGCTATCGTTTTTACTGGCTGCCGCCTTATTTTTAGCGTTATTAAACCAGACCTGTCCCGTCTTTAATTTATTGGCACTTTGGCATGAGCACACTGAAAGGGTTGAAATATAGCACTTTGTATTTAATTAAGATCAGAGAAAGACAGTTTCCGAAACCTCAGTTATGAAGAATGGAATATCACAGAATGTCCCAGAATCATTATGCAGCCATCTGGCTTTTTGGGAGTGGGAAACCAAACTGAGTTGTTTTGTTAACTCTGTGTGTGTGTGTGTGTGCGTGTGTGTGCGTGTGTGTGCGTGTATTTTGGAAGGAAGAAATATATTTCATAAGAAAGAAGGAAATATATTTATCATTGCAAGTTTTATTAATGCCTATATGTAGATGCAACTCCCAAATTATAATTCCATATAATTCCATATAGACGTATAAGAGCTTCACAGTGGGCAGCAATAATGCCTTATGATATTATAATGATATTTTAGCTACGCGTTTGCAAACTGCTGTTCTTGTCATCTGGACATGTTAACTATGTCTTTGGACTAAGAAGAACAACCTTAGAAAGTCTCTTTATAAATTTGCATGAACTAGCTGGTTATTGTTCTCCTTCTCCCCCCTTGTAGCTTTTTTTTAAATACGTCCTTGTGAAGTACGACAAAGTCAGAGATGAACCTGTACGCAATAAGCATGGATTCTGCGAACCAGTAGCAAAAGGTGAGAAGATAGCAGTGGCTATGGTGATGGTAACACAATGATAACATTTGGCTTAGGAAAGGGGCTAAAGCACTTACAATTCCTCACAGATTTTATGGGTACTTAGAGGGTTGGGTTTGTTGTTTCTGAGGCCCCTCGAGTGTAGTGACTGTTTGTAGCCAGCAGGGGGCCCCCAATCCTTGGGGGGCCCACACAAATGTATGGTTTGAGAGGGGGTAAACACTGCCACTGGGTACTTGTTAACTTTAACCAATACATACCTGGATGTACAGTACTGTGCAAAAGTTTTTGACAGTCAAAGAAAATGTTTGTCATCGCCCTCCCTCACCAGGTGAAATGGGCCTGCTCTTGTCCAAGGTCAATGCACAGAGCCCCTTCTTTGGCTACGCCGGGAACAAGCAGCTGACAGAGAGGAAGCTGCTGCGAGACGTGTTCACCAAAGGGGACATGTATTTCAACACAGCCGACCTGATGGCCGAAGACCAGGAGGACTTCATCTTCTTCAAGGACAGGATTGGCGACACCTTCAGGTGCGTCACGGAATTGCAGCCATTTCCATCATCATGTTGATGACATCCTTGATAAAATGCACAGAACAAGTTCTGAAATTTTTTTGCCAAGAGCACCTCCATGAAAGAGTGCATTTATGTCAGGTGGAAGGGGGAAAATGTGGCCACAACAGAAGTGACTGAAATCCTCGGACTAATGGACTTCATTCAGGAGGCCAATGTTTACGGTGTGCAAGTCCCAGGTAGGAGCAAAACCCAAGCACCGCCCAGTGTATGGTGAAAACCCACACCCAAATAATGGTGTTTCTTACTCATTGGACTTTATCTAGCAAGCCTCTGATCACATGACCAATTTCTGAACAGAGTGAAAGTATCCAGAGTAAAACGTACCAAGTGATATCCGTCAGTAAAACGTTTTAACTTCTAGCTAATACAACAGTCACATCGCAGTGATCCAGTCCCAATAGCAAGTTTTTGATATGAACTCTAATGCAGAAGTAGGGTGAGGCAATAAGAGCCAACTTCAATAGTAAAGCTTATTAATTATTAATAAAGAATAATTAAGCGGTAAATAATCATTCTAGATGCAATAAATCCGTGAAATAGCCAGGCACATGAACTAAAACTTTGACCATATTAAACATATTAAACGATATTTGAATATCTATTAAATATTTGAATTGATCGATGTGCATAATATTTAATTTCCATTGAGCAGTGGTTGGTAGTGGTGGTAGGGTAGTTATAAATAATATCTGAATAATATTTATCCATACGATTTTTTTGCATCAGATTTGAAAACAAATGTACGTGACAGTGATTCTCGTCCTGCTCTGGGGTCCCTTCAAATGATCACTGTCATTACTTTGTGTTAAGTCCCTTTTCTGACTCCTTTTTTGTTATTAACTGCTGCTACAAACTGCAGTTTTCGTTTTATAGATTAAAATATAGATAATACTGTTACAGTTGCAGTGACATTATGCCTATTGCTGATTGATTAAAAGGAGATGTGACAGACATCCAAGCAAGCGATACTTTAATTGAACCATCCGCTATTCTGTAACACAAAGTAAGTAAAGCGATGATTTTTACTTGTGTCTTCGGCTCGACATCATTTTTCTGTCTTGTTTGTTGCCAGTAGTGGGGAGGTCAAAGGGGAACTGTCGGACATTAAATGAGGAGCACCTCCGTGTTTGCAGGAAACGAAGGCAGAGCCGGAATGGCGGCAATCATTATCAGGCCTGGGAGCGACTTTGATGGGAAGAAGCTGTTTGATCACGTGCTTGAAAATCTACCAAGCTATGCCCGACCGCTTTTTATTAGAATTCAGGTATCTATGATTTCTCCTTTTATCTTGTTACAGATGTCAGGGTTACATGAACTGAGGAGGTGGGTGGGGGTAGAGGACGTGTGCCCCCAATATTTAATTTGGCTTAATTTACTCCCCCTAATAAATAGACCTTTTCATTTAAATTATTAATTTGTGCCCCCCCCCCCCATTGCCATAGCTCAGTGTATGTTTCACTGTTCCATGTCTGAGTCTTGTCTTTCACTTCTGTTTATGGTTAGGTGGTGGATTTATGAAAAGATGGAAATGTACAGCATTTACAGAAACGGAAAAAAATCTTTGTATATTCTCCAGAAAAATGCATGATTTACTGTCCAGCTCATACTTTCCAAAAGTTCTTAAATATTATAATAAATACTACTAACTAACAAATACTACTACTACAAATGCTACTAACAAATACTACTAGCTAACAAATACTACTAACAAATACTACTACTACAAATGCTACTAACAAATACTACTACTACAAATGCTACTAACAAATACTACTACTAC
>JAAGVU020000113.1:121894-175256 GCA_011763525.2 Mormyrus iriodes
TGACCAAAATAAAATACTTTTTCTCTTTTTACATTTTTATATATTTCTACCCCACTACATAGTTCGGCCGACACGGGGGGGTAATAAAAATTAAAAAAAAAGTGAACGCCCCCCCCCCCCCCCCCCCCGAGGAGAAAAAAAACACCGAATCTCAAGGGTAAAGAAGGTACTTCTATCATTGGCAGCAGATACACAGAATATACTGTCCACCTGTGTGTTTTCATTGGTGTTTCTCTGAGAATACATCCATTTTGTAAAAGCATACAGACGTATACAGCATACGACAGTACTAACAGAATGTTGCGTGTCGGTGTGATAGCAATGTATTATTATTATTTTTTTAAATGTGCCTATTTATTAACAATCCAATCTGATTGTGAAACGCGTTGGGGGTAGGCCTACTGTAAGTGTGCAGCTTTAGGTTTGTAAACACGTAAAAACGCCTTCTGGTTTTGTATCTGCTTAAGTAAATAAATGTTTATATGTTTTGTCTGTCTTTTGTTTCTCTTTTTGTTTGTGAATGTTTGAAGATGGCAAATACATTGACCTCGTTGGTCTTTTTGCCTTTATAGTGAATAGCCCTCCCACAAATGAAAAGAATCCTGTAGAATAACACCAGTAAAGTAGTCTTATGTGCAGTGTGGTATATCACACATGTCATTGACTGTAGGCTATAAGCCAGGCGATCCTTGAGTTTAAAGGGTAGGACTGAGTGTTCATGTGTTTAAGGTGAAATCTCATCAGACTTAGGCTTTCTGTTTGATGCCATCGCAACGGAAATTGAAGCTCCATAGGACCCAAGTTAAATATTATTCTTGGATGCAGCGGCAGTACGGACGTTGATGTCTAGTCTAAAACTGTCTAAGTACCATGATTTACGTTTCTAACTAAAATATAATGTCTTATTGTTTACGTTAAAATGGAAGAGAGGTAAGTACAAGGCCACATTTTTTTCTAATTCAGACATTACTGTTTACCTTCGGTTCTTTTTAGCCCACAGTTTTTTTACTCATTTTCAAGCTGAAACTGCTGAAGATGAGCGCTAGAATACAGGACAAGAGATGTAGATGGGGAATCAAAATGGAAATTGTTTTTTTCTTTTTAAGTTCATATGCAATGTTATTTAGAGGTTATGCAGGGTGTATAAATGCGAAATTGCCTGGTGAATACCAGTAAAGAGCATGGTAATGAATCGACCATCCGTGATTTTTAAGGGCTAAGGGAGACCGGGTATGGTCGTAACGCTGTTGCTTCAGCACCTGTAACTGACTGAATTTTTGAGCTAGCGTTCTCAGATTTTCAGACAGAGTACCCACACTTGTTTACTACAAATGTCGCCAGCTAAAATCTCTGCAGGAATATCACAGAGCTCATGAGATGATGTCAAATACTTGGTGGGATGGTTGTAACAATTGCATCAGAGAGATAGAAACAGAGACCACACAATGTGATATGCTTCAAAAGGTGGTTTACCGAAACAAAATAATCCAGAACAGTATCTCTCTCTCCGTGACAAACAATAACTGAATTCGACCTTCTGTTTGACTCTGTAGCGTGTATATTCTTAGAGTAAAAATAAATTAGAGACAAATAAATGTTGGTAACTCTGAAGTGTAGGCTTGGTGGGCCCAGAGACCGCGTAGGGCACATGTTGCTCATGCTTCCTTTGTGGGCTTTCCGTCTGGTTTCTTTTGCTTGTCCTCGTTCTTTCATAAGATACTTTGTTACATTGTTACTTCCTTCTCTCTGTTCTTTCATCCTTGCTTGCTTCACTGGGGTATCAGTGAGTATTTCAGGCTGCCTCTTCTTCCTGGTCCTGCCAGTTTTCCTTGGCCCTGCTTTTGGAAATGGCCGTAGAGCCGAAGGATTGAACGTCTGACCCGGACACAAGCCTGAGGAGCCTGCCTCATCTGAGGATGTGTTCTTAGTTGTAAGGAGGTGGTTGTAACACTGTTTAGTTAGCTGTATTAAGATAGCAGTTTGATATTCACAGGAAAAAACTGCATCATATTTGCCAGAGAAACTACAATTTAATGTAATACAAGTCATATGATTATATCTGTAATAGTATACGCACTAAACAAAATATAATCTTGGTCAAAAAATTAACTTTCTTACCCCAAAATCAGTTTTTTCTCTATAGACTCTGCGTGTGTCTCTTTCCAGCCTTGACGGTCACCTTGTGGGATTGGGAGGAAAGTGGGTAAACTGAAATGTTAATATGACTCCTAACTTTATCCCTGATTGGTGGAATTGTTGGCGTCAAAACTCTCTCCATGTTGCAACTATACCCGGTCTCCCCTATACTATACACTTTAAATTTTGGCAATGCCAAGAATGATCGTTTACAGTATGACAAAGGCACAATCGCACGCTTTTGATTACATCATCAAAAATCCTTATGCTACAAGTAATAACAATGACTTTTTGCGACTATTGTACTGAACATTGCAAAAGTCACAAAGTCATTTTGTAGCCGTAATTTTGGCTGCATGAGAAAAGGCTTGTGCTAAGAGTGTAAAGTGTTTCCTTTAACATGATTTCTGGATAAACAGCTCAGTGTCACTGCAATCGGTTATTAGCTTCCGTACAGAATATTAACTTCCCGTTCACATAACCACTGGCGGGTCATGAATATTATTCTAAATCTAGGCCTAAATTAATTTGTCAAAATGTGCGTTTCTGTATTACACCGGTCTGTTTTTCATTAGACTTGTTGGGATAGCCTGTAATATGAGTCCATGGATAAGGTCTGCTGTTGTACTGTTGAAAAAGGTGCATGATCTGTATTTCTTCTGTAAAATATTCAGCTGCAGGAATTATAAGGTTTTTCGGATAAATCGGCTTTTCTTTCTTCATGTCAGTATACAAAATCCAAACTGGTGAAATGATACGCGAAGACCTAAGGAGGGCGCTGAACTACCAGTATTTCAGAGGACCTAAGCAAAAGCAAGCTGTGGTCAGTGAATTGCCGGTAAATTACTTTTGTATGATCCCATACCACATTCTGGCCTCAGCACTGCGATCGGAAATAAATATTTTGACTGAACAAAAATAAAGAAGGCCTATTCAACGGTAACATGTTTGTGGGGGGTCAACGGTTACATACAACCCACTTTCCAAAGAAATTGGGACAGACTGCATGGGCAAATAGTGCTACAATTTAAGAATAATGTTCTTCAACTTAACATTGCAGAGAATTTGGGAAATTCATCATCTATGGTACATAATATCATTAAAAGATTCAGAGAATCCAAAGAAATCTCTGTACACAAGGGACAAGGCCAAAAACAAACATTGGATAGCCGTGATCTTCGGGTCCTCAGGCAGCACTGCATTAAAAACAGACACGATTGTATAGTGGAAATCACTGCATGGGCTCAGGAACGTTTCCGAAAACCTGTCTGAGAACACAGATTGTCGCTGCATCCACAAATGCAGGATGAAACTCTACCATGCTAAGAAGAAACCATATCTAAGCATGATCCAGAAACGCCGCCGACTTCTCTGGGCCCGAGCTCATTTAAGATGGACTGAGGCCAAACGGAAAACTGTCCTCAGGTCTGACGCATCAAAATTTTGAATTCTTTTTGGAAATCATGGATGCTGTATCCTCTGGGCTAAAGAGGAGAGGAACCATCCAGCTTATTATCTGCAGACAGTTCAAAAGTCAGTATCTGTGTCATATGGGGGTGCATCAGTGCCCACGGCTTGGGTAGCTTGCCCATCTAGTAAGGCACCATTAATGCTGAACGATATATACAGGTTTTGGAGCAACATAGGCTGCCATCTAGACAACGTCTTTATCAGAGAAGGCCTTGTATATTTCAGCAAGACAATGCCAAACCGCATTCTGTGTGTTTTACAACAGCATGGCTCCGTAGAAGAAGAGTCCAGGTGTTAGACTGGCCTGTCTGCAGTCCAGATCTGTCACCCAGTGAAAACATTTCGTGCATCATGAAATGAAAAATACGACAGAGGAGACCCTGACCTGTTGAGCAGTTGAAATCCTATATTAGGCGAAAATGGGACAACATTCCACTTTCAAAACTCCAACAACTGGTCTCCTCAGTCCCCAAACATTTACAGTGCTGTTAAAAGAAGAGGTGATGCAACACAGTGGTAAACCCCATCCCAACATTTTTGGAATGTGTTGCTGGCATCAAATTCAAATTCAGCATATATTTGTCATAAATCAATAAAACTTCTCAGTTTTAACATTTCATATGTTGTCTTTGTTCCATTTTCAGTTAAATGTGGGTTTATATGATCTGTAAATCATTGCATTCTGTATTTACATTTTACAGTGTCCCACCTTTTTTGGAGACGGGCTTATAAGTGCATGTGATCAGTATCAGTCTGCAACTCCAGCTTCTGTTACTTTGTCAAAACAAACTCATTTTCTAATTACTTTATTTAGTATAGGCCTATATTTTAAGCTCTAACTGTAAAATATAGCAGGCAAAAACATCCGCATCAGGGTAATAGAATATGTATATGTATAGAATATGTTTTCAATTTTAAATATATAGGCCTATTTGGAAAATGAATGATTTGTATATTTTCCCAATTTGAGGCAATATAAAATTTTTCACTATTTTACGTCTTTAGCACAAATGGCTATCCTAAAATAGTCACATTTCTAACAGTGTGACAGATTACAGTGCAGAGCATTATACAATACAGATTAACTAGAAATACAACTTCAAATTTTGATTTAATTACTCATAGGAGCTATTATTTAGCAATTTAAGGCATGTGCCAAAATGATGAACTGTGAAGAATTTTGCCTTTGAAAAAATGCTATTTGCATTTAGCATTGAGTAATATCATCCGTCTATAGTCTCAATGGATATTAATTTGTAATGTAACGGGTCGTTCTGTTTAATTTTCTTACAATTCCCCAAGGTCAGATACGTTAATATAATTTGCAATGCAGTTGTTCAGTAACCGACTGCTCAGCACCATCGGTTCAAGTTCCATGGAATAAGAAAACAGCTGGCAGGGACAGCAGACAAAAAGATATGCAGAACAAAGACGTGTATCGTTATGATTTTGCGAATGCAATAGAATCTCGTAATGATCGGCACTGTTCAAGGGGCAGCGACAGCAACTGTCAAAGGCTTTAAAATGTTTGGCTATTATGTACCATCATTCATGAGAGACACATGCCAAGCATCGTTAGGTTGTGGAGACGCGGTGCGGCGAAGAAGGAAAGAGGCAGTCAACGCGAGCCGAGCACCAAAAAGCAGGTCTCTTTATTCCGACCTCTGTAACGCACTCCGAAAGCCCGCGCTGATAAAAAAAAACTCCTGGTCTGGGCATGCGCAACCAGCCAACACTTATGCGCATGAGTATAGGTAAGGGAGAGGGGATTCTGGCTAGATAGTAGTACTGTAGTCCCTACAAGGTAATACACAGAGCCAGAGGGAAACATTTTCAATGGATGATAACTTTTAAATTTCATTTCGGTTCTCGAGCAGTAATGAGGCGACCTGAACTTCACGACCTCCTTCTCAGATCTCCAAATCAAACTCAGATGAGATCAGACTAGACAGCTGTGTCACTGTCAGCTATTTTAAGTCATCAAGTTCTTGGAAAAGATGGAAAGACTTGGACTTGAGGACACATGACTTGAGACTTGACTCGGACTTGCAATGTTTTAGCTCAAGACTTGACTCGGACTGGCCAAGAACTTGTTCCCATCCTTGCTGGTAGGTAGGTAGAAACATCTGCTACATTGTGCTGTCATATTTTTGTGCAACCAATAAAAAATGGAAACACAACCACTCCGCATTTCAAAGCTGACTCCGTTCCAAAGACCAGGTCATTGAGCGAAATGGTGAGTAAGGTGCACTCACACTAGTGGATCCGGTCCGAGCCCGAGCATGTTTGACCCACAAAGTCCAGTTCTATACCTGAACCGAATCCAAAAGCAATGGATCTGGTAGGTTGTACAGATTGTGCCATTTATTCATTGCGGAAAAATTGTGTGTAAAGAGAGTAGTGGGGGCTGGAGGGGAAAGGGGATCAGTATGGATATGACTCGTTATATGGATTTTGAGAGAGCGATGTGCTGGTGAGTGAAAAAATAACACGCGAGCACGCAAAACTATGAATTTCTTCCGTGATCAAACTCATTACCATTGCTCTCCACTGTGATAAAAACAGTGAACAGATAATATGAGCGCCCATAAAGGTTACAGCAGTTTCTTCTTCCCGTTCATAAAAACTTCCCACACAGCGCATCATGCTTGATTATCTAACTGCTTAAAGCACAGCGTAGCATAATAACCTGTAGGTAAAGATGCTAGTTTGATGATGTTGACGTTGCCTGTTTCCAATAAGATCCCTTACATAAATTACTGACTTGAAGCTAGGGAAATCATATTTAACTAGCTGGCAATTTAGTATTCTGTATAGCATGATGCGTGCAATTCTGATTACAACTGAGTTTCGGTAGTGGTTCAGACATATTAAGTCCATGGCCCTGATTCGATAATTAGCGATATATATAGCCTTAGCGATGTCAGTAATAGTGTAATCAGTACTGATACTAAAGAAAAGTAGTACCGAACGGTTTTCAAAAGCGCGGTAGCACAGTACCTTTGTAGTACCTGTAGTACCCATGCAACACAAGTCTGCACAAACTCTGAGATACTTGCTAAAATGTGCAGCATGAATACGTACTAATCACTGCATTGCATACTTGATAAATCTGTGTGTCATTGTGCCCAAAATGACTCAAGAGAAGCCACGAAATAAGGACATTAATCATGATTTCCATTCAGATGTGCAATAGCGTCCTTCCTGCACTGTGATAACGAAAGGGGGGGGGGGGGGCAACCCGGCCAGGTGTGTGCATGCCCTAGGACGCAGGACGCAGCCCCTGAATTTGGACACAGTCCGCGACTGTGTTTACAACTTTACTTCAGCCTCCCATACTCACTTTTATCCTTCATGAAGCGGACATCTTTAACAACATTTTGTACATTCTCCTTCGACGATCTGTCTCATTCCGGTGTGCGTCGTTGTCAGGCGTATGGAATTTGGTCGTAAACGCGCGCATTGGTCACAAAAATTATTTTTTTTAGTGCTGTCAGATTTGCAAATGGTTGGTAACTGAGGTAGTCGCTAAACGAGTTGTGGTTGTACAGTACAAAGACCGTAAAACAGGGCTGCTAAGCCTGCAGCCGATCCACAGTACACACTACAGGGTTTTGCAGCATAGAGGCGTTCTAATGTCCCTCGTAATAATTATTACAGCTCCAACAGTCCTCAGAGCATACGCTTTAGAGCAGCAGGAGAACACGACATGGCTGTCTGCTACATCTTTATGCACAGACACGAAAGCTCTTGAGACCTTTCCTGGGAGCTTGGTTTCAGCAGGAAGTATTTCTGGCTGTTGCGTACTGTCATCATTTTCCAGGCATGGGCCGAAAACGCGTTTCCTTTCTGTCGGGAACACTATCTTCCAGAATAACTAACCCATCTGTCGTATGTCTCGCAATTAAAGGCCCTGCATCGCAACATGAATATGCATGTGTTGCAAAAGTTTCCACCACCACACCAAACTAGCAAGTATCGTTTAAGCATGCACAATGTAAAACCTACTGTAGAAAACATCCATCTATCCATCCAGTAGGTGTACATGGTTATTGGGTGGCAGGACACATATATACACATGACTTACTAAGAAAGGATAAACCAAAGCTTTTTTATAAAGAGAAATGGGTTGATAATTGAATATATTCGAGTAAAATAACATAGCATTGATACACTATCTTCAATAAATATGACATCACTTCACATGGGACTTGGTTTAAAGCTGTGATTACATGTTAAGGCGACATTAGACAGACATAGAAAGAGACGTGAACATAAACGATATTAACCATAAATCCATGATACGGTACAATACTGTATGACTTAGACTTACACTATACATCACACAGAAATGGTGCACAGTCTCTGAAAGCCAAATATAACAGGCCTCCCCTTTCCAGAATTCACTGATAAATAAAGTAAATGTTTAAACCAATAAGTCTAACAGGGCTCTTTATGCCAGATGTAACATGTACCTTTGGCTAGCAGGTTTGAACAGGAGTGTGGATGGTTTGCAATGAGCATATCGTACATATTCAGCAATTGGAGTTTCACTCAGAGTGGCTCAGTAACATCCTGCTTCTTATTTCTCTAAGCTGGATAATTTAACAAAATACATAAAGTACGAGGAAAGGGCTACGTTAAGCAAAAAAAAACACGGTACCGCTAGCTGGTTATCCATCCATCTTCCAGTGATTTATCCAGAACATAGGCTGGATAGCTCGTGGTTAAGAATTTAAACTGGTGACCCAATAGTCCCAGGAGATAAAAATGTAACTCATAAAAATAAATAAAAAAAATAGATAAATAAATATATGCTTAAACTATCATTTTCACAGAGGACTTCTCAAGTCAATCCCAGGTAGAAAAGGGCACTAAGCAGGGCTACACCCTGGGCGAGATACAGCACTATTTTCAACCGCCGTCATTAATCCATTAAAATGAGTTACTGACAACATTAAAGCATCTTCAGAAATCTATTACCACCACCTCTTGGCCATTGCTGGGGAAATTTTTAAGTGGGAGTGGAGTAAGGTAAAGCACGGGCAGAACTGGAATAGAGACCTGTGCTAAATTTGAAAACAAAAAAAAAACCTTTACACCACCAAGTTACGTTTTATAAATATTTTTCTCTCCATAGACAAACATCTGGCCCTCAGTCAGGAATTTGCTGTTTTGTGGCTACTGATTATATTGCAAGTTGTTAATTTTACCATTAATTTACTATATATCCACCAACACATCTTCCAAATGCTGAAATTGCACTGGCGTTTCCTGTTCGCGTTAGTTTCATTGCATTCATTTTAATGCAAGGTCCGTCAAGAGCTCCACTACGGAGCTTTTCCATTTGAAATAGATTTATGGCGTCCGCAACGGAAGTGCATTTGGGTGGAGTAACCTCCAGCATGTCCTGTTTCTGCACAGTCTTACGATTACATATCGTCCCAGTCCTCTCATACATAAAACACACGTAGCGCTGCAATACATCGTACATTAACATTTTCCACTCCTCATCTTGCTTTCAAGTTTTACACCGTTTTACCGTGTTCAGGGATGAAGTTCAGTGTCGTCAAAGCGGCAGACTGCTTGTTTTAACATGGTTATTTAGCTCTACACACTTGCTTATGTCCTTAAGAATGAACATAATGAATAAGTGCCAAAACATTAATTATACATATATACACACACACGAATCCAGGTTTCCAACGGAGATTTCAGAGTGGCGTTTCCGTCTAGATCGTCAGTGCACGGAAATTGCAGAAAGCGGTTATTTTAATGTTGGCAGCATTGTGTTGGTTTGCATACACTGCGTTGTTTCATAGAGGAGAAAAAATTAAATGAATGGAAAAGATCGGAGACAAGCCGGGCTGTGGAGGGCGCGTCCCGTCCGCGGTGCTCCAGTAAATCTGCGGAGCGTCGGTTTGCTGTTTAACCTGCAGGTGTGTTTTTTGCTGGTCTGTGGGCTAACATGCAAGACAAGGGGGAAATCCTCTATAGGCCTTACAGTTCACTGATATTTGCATGAATGAAGAGCAGACATTGGTATATAAAAGCTAAGGTTTCTGCTCTCAATGTACAACATGTTACCCCATCTGCGCGCTTGAATCCCAGGCTATAAAACGGCCAAACACTTGAACGCTTTAATGCTTCCTTCCTCTCCGGTTTAATAAAGACATTTTTGGCGAACCGTCGCATTGAAACCCAGGCCGTGAATTGCAATTTGACAGAGGCCTCAAATGCCTTTATAGTTTCTCCTACACAGATCTGTTCTGCAGATTTAAAGTAGGTTAAATATTTCTGTTTGAGTACAATGTGTAAGCGCTTGATTTTAAGTCCACATACATTAGTGACCATTCGTGTTCTGTAGTCCGGAAAGTTATAATAATGATGAATAATGAATAATAACTTATTCATTTCCTTTAAGTTCATGATGAAACACAGTACAGTGTATGATGAATAATGTAATATTTGACTTAAGTAAACGCCTTTATCTATGTGACTGTATAGCCAGCAGACGACAATTTCAGTGTTGAGTAAACTACAGTATAGGGCTCAAAACACGCTCGATTTTTAGAATATAAAAATTAATACCAAATACATTTTGTGCAATTTATTCATAGCTAAACAATGCAATATATAGTGAAGGTAATCTATAATAGGTCTTCAACATTTAAAAAAACTGGCATTTTGAAAGTCTCTTATCATCAAGTCAATTTTAATTACATTTAGGGGCACCTTGAAAATTCTTTTAAAAACAAGCCATTTGGAGAGAGTATTCTGACTGTGCTTAAACTGTTTATACCAGATATATTGAAGGAAAATTACCGGTTAAAGATGATGCAGTGTTTGGAATGAGTGAGATATTTTTTATGCATGAACTGTTTAAATAAGTCTTTTTTAAGGAGAATTACTGTTGAAATGATGTAATGTTTGGCCCTGGTGAGAATTTTAAAATATTTAAATGAATGTGTCAAATATACAGCTAACAAATGCGATAGACATATTTCCTACTATGTATTTATATAACCTATAGTAAACACATGTTGTCTTGCCTGTATGGTTTTATACCAGCTAGCTAAGCAGTGAGCCACAGAAAAACAGTTCCAGAATATGACTCATGGTCCTTGATTTCATTGAACTTAAAGTTGGAAACTGTCCACTCAGGCCCATATTTCATCCATCTTTAGCATTGGAAACATGTAACATTTAACATGTACAACAGACCGACACTGTTCGACGAAACAGAGACCTTTTAGTGCTGACATGCTACTGACGTTAAACCCACCACGGTTATGTGAAGTAACACTGAAACAGGGTGTGGTAATAGTAACAATTATTGTACACTTTAAAAATAGTCCAGCCAGCTATTTTTATATAATTGGTTCCTGTTAACATAGGGTAACATTTTTATTTCACTCTTTTAATAAACTTATTAAAAACTGCTTATAGTATCTGAGAAATTTGACAGTGCAACTTATAATGAGTATCTACAGGCTACTGACTGACGTATTTCCCCGTGATACATGGTAATAGTCACAAAAAAAGACATATACTGTTCATGCATACCATAGGCAGTAAAACACGCCATCTGTTCTTTGTCATGTCGATCAATACTCTTTCAATCACTACATGCTCCAAAACAGCCAAAGGAATGTTAACATTGGTTTTAAAGTATATTATTTCTTTTCTGCGAAGAAACACTTGCCAGCCATAATAAATAGTGTGAAGAGGCAATGTAATATGCGACTTCCAGAAACCACTGTATAAGCCAATGAAATCGCTGTTTAAGAGCAATGAAATCCCTTAAATTTGTGCACTGATGTATTTAATCTTAAATTTGCCTGTTATTTGAAAGCCATGGAGGATAGCACTACTGAAGCCCTGTCAGTCATTCTCTGAGTTGCTGTTCGGTGCCCAATTATTGCCCAGTGTCGTAGCCAAACCTGGATTTAGGTACATGGAACATAACCTCTCTGGTGGTAATGGAGCCTGAGCTGGTGCAGGAGGCAGAGAGATACCGACTAGATATAGTTGGGCTCACCTCAACACACGGCTCAGGCTCTGTAGCCAAACTCCTGGAGAGGGGCTTGACTCCATTACACTCTAGATTTGCCCTTGGTGAAAGGCACCAGGCAGGTGTGGGGCTACATATAGCCTCCTCGGTTTGGCACCAGTGTGCTGGTGTTTACCCCGGTGAACGAGAGGGTTGCCTTCCTTTGACTTCATGTTGGGGGGTGGGCTCTTCTTCTTCTGACCTTCTTGAAGATCTCGGTTGGGGTGCTGGAAAGCTCCCTCTCTGAGGAGTCCATAGTTCTGCTGGGGGACTTTAACGGTCACGCGGGTAGCGACAGTGAAACCTGGAAGGGTGTGATTGGGAGGAACAGCCTGCCCGATCTGCCCGATCAGAACCCAAGTGGTTACTGGACTTCTGTGCTAACCACAATTTGTCCATAACAAATACCATGTTTGAGCATAAGAGTGTTCATAAGTGCCCCTGGCACCAGAGCACCCAGGGCCACAGTTCAATGATCGATTTTGTAATCGTATAGTTGGATCTGTGTCTGCATGTTGTGAGGAGCTGAGCTGTCAGCTGATCACCACCTGTTGGTGAGTTGGATCTGATGACAGGAGAAGATGTCAGATACACCTGGTAGACCCAAACATATAATGAGGGTGTGCTGTGAGCATCTGGCGGAAGCCCCTGTCCAGGAGATCTTTAACACACCTCTGGCAGAACTTCTTCTGCATACTGAGGGAGTCAGAGGATATTGAGCCTGAACAGGCAGTGTTCTGGAACTCCATTGCTATGGCAGCTGTGCAGAGCTGTGGCCATGAGGTTATTGGTGCCTGTCAGGGTGGCAATCCTCAAACCTCATACCTCACAGACACCAGTGATAAAGGAAGCTGTCAGGCTGAAGAAGTTTAGCTTGTGGACCTTTTTTTTAATATAGATACTTCATTGATCCCTGTGGGGAAATTCTTGCAAACCTGGCAAACCGTCAGGTGACTCAGGAGGGGGAAGCAAGTTAAGCCCACCTCTTCAAAATTGCGTGGATGTTGGGGACAGTACCTTTGGATTGGCAGACTGGGGTAGTGGTCTCTATCCTGCAGAAAGGGGACTTTCTTCTTCAGGGTAACTTCAGGGGGATCACACTCCTCAGTCTCCCTGGGAAGGTCTATGCCAGGGTACTGGAGAGGAGGGTCTGTCCGTTTGTCGAGCCTTGGATCCAGGAGGAACAATGCAGATTCCGTTCTGGATGCGGAACACTGGATCAGCTCTTCACCCTCACAAGGATATGGAGGGTTCATGGGAATTTGCCTAAGCAGTCCATATGCATTTTGTGGACTTGGAAAAGGCTTATGATCGTGTCCCTCGGGGGGTCCTGTGGGGGTGTTTCAGGAGTATGGGGTACAGAGTCCGCTGTTGCTGGCCATCAGGTCCCTGTTTAAATGGAGTGGTTCACATCACCAGTAGTAAGTCAGATCCTGGTGGGTGTTGGATTCTGCTGGAGCTGCCGTTTGTCACCGATCCTGTTCATAACGTTTATGGACAGAATTTCCAGAAGTAGCCAAGGGGCGGAAGGGGTCCGGTGCAGTGATCTCAGGATCACTTCGTTGCTTTTTTGCAAATGATGTGGTCTTGTTGGCTTCATCGGGCTGTGACCTGCAGCATGTACTGGGGCGGGCTGTGACCTGCAGCATGTACTGGGGCGGTTGGGCAGCAGAGTGTGAGGCGGCCGGGATGAAGATCAGCACCTCCAAGTCTGAGGTCATGGTTTTTTACCAGAAAAGGGTGGAGTTCCCTCTGCTGGTGGAGGATGGGTTACTTCCTCAAGTGGAGGAGTTTAAGTATCTCGGTGTCTGAGGGAGGAAGGGAGTGGGAGATCAATGGGCGGATCGGTGCAGCATCAGGAGAAATGCAGACCCTGTACCGTTCTGTTGTGGTAAAGAGGGAACTGAGCTGGAAGGCAAAGCTTTACTATTTACCAGTCAATCTACGTTCCTACCCTCACCTATGGCCATGAGCTCTGGGTAGTGACTGAAAGAATGAGATCGCAGATACAAGGGGCAGGAATGACCTTCCTCCCCAGGGTGGCTGGGCTCAGCCCTAGAGATGGGTGAGGAGCTCGGACATTCGGGGGGGGGGGGGTAGAGCCCCTGCTCCTTTGGATCGGAAGGAGTCATTTGAAGTGGTTCGGACATCTATCTATGATGCCTCCATGGATTTCCCCCTGGTGAGGTATTTCGGGCATGTCCAGCCAGGAGGAGACCCCAGGGCAGAACCAGGAAATGTTGGAGAAATTATCTTTTGGTTGGCCTGGAAACACCCTGACATTCACTTGGAGGGGCTGGAGGAGGTGGCCAGTGAGAGGCAGGTCTGGGCATCCCTGCTTAGACTGCTGCCCTCGCGACCCGACCCCAGATAAGTGGCAGAAAATGGATGGATGAATGGATGGAAGGACAGACGGAATATGACTGGAAATGTACTATAGTTACATTTTAATCAAAAGATTTTCTAGGGGTGCTAATGATTGGGGCAATATTTAATGATAATGTTGACAATTTTTTCCTTTCAATAATTTTACTTCAATGGAAAGGTAAGAGTTTTGTGAATGCTTTGAGTGAAAGCCCAAAAGGATAAACTGCAAATACATTTTTTTCACAGCGTGTTTTACTCATATACAGTAAAGATGGCAATAATTGTGGAGGACACTGTATGTATTACATATCTACTGGACTGTATGTGACTATTGTCTTTTCTAAACTGTGTATGTATCTAATACTGTATGTAAGAGAGCTGTTGACAACCATTGAGTAGTAGCGCTGGAGGTAGGGGTGCAGAGGGTACTTCAGCAGCTCCTCTTGTCTGTTTCATCAAAGAAAAACATAGTGTCATGTTATTTACCTCGCAATGGCTCAGAGGCGAGTTTTTCTCCAAAAAGATAAACATTGTCAGCTGTTGATAGCTACCGATGATACGAAAGAACTTAAGTAACATCTATTGGTCGTTCCAATTTTTAGCACCCAGAGCTTTAAAGGTCTTCCCACACCTATGACCAGAGATACATTTCCCGTGTGTGCGAGCATACATGGCCAATAATCCTGATTCTGGTTAATAGTCACAAGCATCAGGATTGGTGGAGTGAGGGATATGTTTGGGCACCTCAGGAAGCTGAAGCTTAGGTGAGAAGGTCTACAGATGAAGAATTCATCCAGAGGGTTGCAAAACTGCAGTGCTGTAGCCATGACATAACATAAAGGAGTATGAACTGAAGAGATTTATGAACGTCGTTTCCATGGACCTTATAGAAGACGTATACCCCCCTCCCCCGAAACTAACAGCCACTAAATGATACATTTTAGGTGTTTTAGCAGTCGGGGGCAATGTCAAAGATTTTTACCACTGCTCCTTTAACTGAGATGAGAAGATGAGATTTGATGTCTTTCCAGGCAAGATGCAGGGAGCCTAAGCTATTGGGTACACTGTACGGTATTGGTGATGTTAGAATGTCAATGGTGGCTTTGTCCAGGAATGTGAATTTGTAAAAAGATTTCCGACTCCGTCTTAAATAGAGTTGTTTTATTTCTATTTTTTTAAAGAACTTCCTCTCAGTCTTGTCTCTCTTATCCAACGAATGTAAAACTTACAAAAAAAATAGCTGGTTAAACACACATATATCCCCAGAGACGCTTACATATTGTTGTGTGTGAACCGGTTTTTGTAGCGGAGCCAAGGAGAAAGCAAGCATATCACAGGCACTTTCTATAATTTGTGTTTTGAAAGGTGACGGAATGTCTTACTGAGAGTGAATGGGGAGGCTGATGTCACAGTTAAAAAATAAAGTGACCTCAAGAGCTGAGCAAAACTGGAAAGTACGTTCTACAGACATGTATCTAGCGTAATGGCTTTCTATGGACCTGCACCATGTGATTTATTTTCACGGCTTTTGAGTTCAGCGCTGCTTTCGGTTAACATCAAAACCTATGCACGATGCTGACATAAAATGCCAGTTTCTGTTTCCTCTCTTCTAAAGCACATGCCTGTGAAAAATATTCTAAAACCGAAAAAACCTTTGCGTTGTCAGAAAAAACGAATGGCCTGAGCAGGACAGGTAACGGCAAGGAAGGGTTTGCGTTTTGTAATCCTCGACATTTCTCAAGTTCTCAAGTGAGCAGGTTGTAATGGCCTTAGATAAATGCTTTTCCGTTGCGGTAATGTCTGCAAAATTGTGTTTGTGTGACATCTAACTAATAAACGTTAAATATGGCAAAGTCACATTATCTCCACACGATCCTTAAATGAAAATTAATCAAAAGCAAAGGTGGAATAACTGTATCTTCTGCTTCCTTATTATCCCAGGACAATCGATTGTTTCGCTAATAGTTTTTAGCCTTAGCATCAAAGTCCTCAGCTCCCTCCACCTGATGGGTTATTCAAAGACCTCCTCTTCTGGGACACCCTTCCTTTAATCCCCTTCTTCTGCATGACTGTTTTAAGCCCTCTTGGCTCTCCAGGCAGCCATGCTCCATCATGGTGGAGAGTTTTAAATGTCACTCTTCTCCTGTGGTACAGATCGCTGCTTCCTCTCCTCAGCACGTCTTCTTGTCTTCGCTGTTGATCTACAACCTGTACAGTAGTGGGCAGGGAGCTCATTGCCAGTAATAAATGCTACAGAGAAACTTTCGTTTCAATTTGTGATATTTTTTAGTCGTTTCAATAGAAGGACTTTTTTTAAAAAACTTTGTTTAGTGAATACTGGCACATACCACGGCAAGTGTGTTTGACTTTGAGCCCCTAGGGCAGGGTTGGTGGATGGGTGCATCATACCAAAAATGCCATTCTCCCCAATCCCAAGACCTCAGGATAGTTGTCCTGTAAGCAGTGTTACACTATCTTTCCTTGCAGTGTAGTTAAAGTTATCCGCCATAGCAAGACACCCAACTTATACAATCGCCATTGAGTAAACTGGACAAAAAGAATGACCATTTTCAGGTTAGTGTGTTGTTGACCTTCCAAAGGTCAAGGCAGAAAAATAATGAAATCTCTCTATACCTCTGCTGGCGGCCAGCTAACAGCTGCGATGCTCTCCCGTATGCCTCTCAGCTAATATCGCCAC
Organism: Mormyrus iriodes; assembly: GCA_011763525.2. Lineage (NCBI taxonomy): Eukaryota > Metazoa > Chordata > Actinopteri > Osteoglossiformes > Mormyridae > Mormyrus > Mormyrus iriodes. The sequence continues at coordinate 138,619 of JAAGVU020000113.1, forward strand.
ACAGCTATCCCCAGTGTCCCGCCGTGCGTGCCTTTAAATTGTGATTTTTTTCTTTAGGTAAAGGGAATTAAATGTGGGTTTCGACTAAAGGTGTCACCTCATTTTTCAGCCATCAGCTTTTGTTTCCGTCTTGTGAAAAATGGAGTGTTATCTATCCGCAGTTCCGTATTCCAAGTTCAAAAAGCCAGAAGCGATTTGTTTCCATGGGGTTTTTAAGAACAATGCGGTCCCAATGTGGCGGCGATCTGTCAGTTTGTGTGTGACACAGGGGTGCATTTAATCTTCCTACCAACAGCAAACGAATGGAGATTTTTCCAGAAAACATGTAGCTTCTATGCGTTTTAGGTGTTTTGTTCATGCGTAATCCAGCGATATCAGATTGAACGTATTAAACACAGAAAGGTTTCAATCACCTATGAAGACTGGTGAGTCTGAAACTCAAACAAAATCATCCATCTATTAGCTATACCGAACAGAGGTGCATTAAGAAAATAAATTACAAAGAATCAAAATTCTTTCACTGATACTCTGAGAATTTGAGGCAAATTGTACCAAACAGGCTTGTTCTTGATTACTTGTCTTGAGACAGTTTGCATACCGGAAAGTTACATGCACAGCCATGTCCAATAATCTTCTAATAGTGCTTTGATTGTCTGATCAAACGCCTGCATGCGTAACAGAGCTTGTTGCCATCTTTCTGCCATGAAATTAAGCATTTATTAAAACAAACAACATGACAGTGAGCTTCAGTTCAGTAATCAGTCTTATTTATTTAGCATCATCTCTATTTATGCCTCCTTTGCCAGTTTAATTATTTTTTGTTAACTTTTTTCCAAGAACCGGAATACATTAGGGAGCAATTTGGTTTTCTGTAGATCGTTAATTTTTTGACTCATAATGAGGTAACCTAAGGTATCTCCACAGTAAGATGACACACAGTGCTGAAATTTCTGTGGTTCACTGGAATTGAACGGCTGTTAAAACTAATTACTTTCAGCGCATCTGTTTTTCGCAACACAGTACTAACTCTGTGTGTTATTATTAAAACAACGTAGATTCATCTGCAATCGAATTATGAGGAAAAGTTTTTTTTTCAGAGCTAATGAAGAGACAGTCAAATCCATCCATCTTCCATGCTGCTTATCCAGTTCGTGGTCAATTGATTATTTTATTTATACTTTAGACTACTGACATTAAATCATTAGTTATGAATTATATTTAGTTATAAATGTTTAAAAAAATAACTCAGTATGGTGGTAAGTTCCAGCAAGCAGTAATGGTTATCTTAGCAGTTTAGAGAAGGAACTTGTGACCAGAGACTTGGAGATTCATTAAAACAAGTTAAATATTCAACTCTACATACGACTTTGAGTAAAAGTACAGGGGATGGTTTCATGTATATGCAGTGGAATAACCCATAGACAGTGTTGGCTGTATGTTAGCTATTTACAGCAACCCACTGACGCCCGAACCTTCCACGTCTGTTTCTTAGTTTATGACGTCCTAATGTGTGGATGGGCAGCCTTGCCCTGACAGCCTGGTGCGGTTCCCTTTAGCACAGTCCAAGCCAATGATAACGTCCTGCCGTTTGCACTACCATTCCCATGCTTTTTGGGATTACAGGGACTAACAGAGTCTACCTACTGCAATATACACGTAATGACTGTACATCTTTGTGTGCATTCCAGCTGTTTCTAAAGAGTTACAGCTCCTCATATGTGTGGGATCCTCGCGGACCTTGCCGAACATTCCTCCCTAAGCCGTCTGGGCATCAGCTGACCTCTGCGCGCATATTTATGTGTCTGTGATTTAATTACGTTTTCAGCGATGGTGAAATCGGAGTTGTCAATTTCCACTGAAAGTCTGTTTACTACGGGTATATTTGTGATTTTTTTCCTTTGATTTACACCTAAAAAGGTTATTTTTGAAATATTTATGAGATAACAGGTGTGTAAAAAAACCTGATTTATTATCCTGCAGCTTTCCAAGTCATGAGATGAAACATTCAATCCAGTTTTGAGCTGCTCAAACTCCCTGTTCGGGCCTGAAGCTAAAAGAAGCTTGTATGAACTTTTATTACATTTCAATAAGAAGTCAGAAAGTCTGCATTATGCATATATGTCTGCAAACGGTATTTATACCTCATTTCCTTAGCTGATGCTCTTGCTCGGATCAGTCTAAATAGCTTGAAACGCTACTCATCTGTATGGAGGCGTATTTTCTGAAGCGGTTTGCACCACTTCCCTTCCCACAATTAAAGCTGAACTCGTTTGGGCCATTATCCCTTAACCTCAGAGCCGCTACCCGCCCCCTAGCTCAGTGAATAAAGTAAATATAGTATTTTTAATTTAACCAGAGACTATAACCATGTACTGTGTGGTACAGAACACCGAAACTTGGGCTCGGTCACTTCCAGGGCTGATCTATATCCCGGAGCGAGAGGCAAAGGGCATGAGGACGACTGACGAGTTTCATCTGGGCCCCCCTCCTTCAGCTCAGGGAGATCCCCGGCTTGGGATGCGAGGCAGGAGTAGGCCGACACTCCCAGAGCTAAGCTCATAACGTGTTTCCAGACTGGAAGAAGGCTCCATCAACGGCTGACCCAGTTCCACTTTTACAGCCGGGCTGGATATGGAGGGGAGCGGAGGGTCAGAGGGACCTCGGACCTCTCGCTTCATTGCGCGTACGTAGGAATAGCCGCGGGCAGGCCGCTGAGAGGCCTGACATGGGACGGCTCACTCAGCGCCACAGAAGACGCCGGCCCGCACAGGAATGCTTTCATCCACCCGTGATATCATTTTTGTACAGTTCTCCTAGGACTTAATGCTTAATGAACCACACAGGGTTAGCAGCAGCCATCATACAGTATAGACCTGTGCCTTCTTTTAAGGTATAGACAAAGTTTAAATCAAGGTTTGGAAAAGTTCTTCGTGTCCAAAACCACTTTGCAAGGTACCCTCTGCCATCGTTTCATGTAATGTTTCATCAATAATTTTGTTTTTCAACTGACTTTATCTGTATTTTCATTGTAAAATGGAACATAATCTGTATATTTTAAGTTTTGCATTTTTAAAAATTTATATCACTATATATTAATTAGAAATATATTCCAGCTAAACTGACGAGTCAGACTTAGAGTTTTATTAATTGTCCCTGCACCACATGAAAATGAGTGTGAATAAATTAAAATATTCTAGCACCTCAAGTGCATTATTCAACAAAGAGGTGGGCTAAAGGGATCGCCATCGCATTCAGTCCTGGGCTGCCTGGGATGGCTTCCAGGCCCCTGGATGGATGGGCAAAATTTTGGTATCTGTGAAGTAAAGGTCCATCCACATGGCTTTTGCAATTGTAATCAATTGCTGTTACCATTCTATCTAGGAACCATGACCACATGACTCAACTCCCAGATTGAAAAGAGTGTTTAATATTTGATTAGACCTAAAAATTAAATATTGCATCCAGTAAACCAAATTTCAAAATCAGTATTTGTTCTCAATTTCACATCTTCAGGACTGACCTTAAGCATATGAATGTATCAGTTACAACTTCATCACATTAAAAATCCATCACATTCTTTCATTTATCATGGAGACCTTGCCCAGATTTTACCTATGCAACACTAATGTGCAGTAGATTCACTTAATTAAAATTGAGACACGAAAGGACATCGACCCAGCTGCTCAACGTTACGGTGAGTAATGTGCTTAAAACACATTTCACAAGCAGGCCGACACTGTAAAGTCAGCCGTGCTTCCAATTGGAGGACGTACATGCTATAAGTTTCAAAAGAGCCTGTCGATGACTTTAACAGCTGTGCAGAAGTTGTAGATCCTTATCCTTGAATGGGCCTGGAAAGCACACAGGCCCGGCGTACTTGGCCTGCTCTTTGAAGGTAACCTTGTTTTTACTTGCCCAGCTTCCCAGGACTGCCCCTGCCCAGGCTTTTCAGAGCTTGCAACCCTCTGACAGAATCTGGGCTGCGGCACATTTGGCCTACCATGTTACTGGCTGCCGGGGGGATGGGGGGGTACAGTTGACGTGTCCCACTAAGCAGAAGGACTGGTCTCTTCTGGAGCCTTGGCTGGCCAGGAAAGCATGTAGCTTAGCAATCAACAGACCTCGACTTCTTGACTTGTGACCTAAACAGGTGCTAGGTGAACTCCTGGATAGGTTCTATAGTTCCCTTGACATAGAGACGGGACATCAATAAACTCATTGGTAAGAGTCAGCATGTTTGATTTTTTATGAAAATAGGCTCTGGTGAACTCTACCGCACTCTCATGCAACGACAGCGTCATTATTATCATCCACCTCTTGTCGGGTCGCAGGGGTCTGTCCTGATAGCGATGGGTGCAAGGCAGGGAATGAAAAATTCCTTGTACTAACTGTGCAGGTGTGGTTACAGTAGTACAACAAGACTGAGAAGCGACTCAGTTTGAAGACCTCTCCATGTACATCATTTCTCCTCCGTTACAGTAAATTTCAAATGTGTATTATATAATATTAAGTATTATAACATCTGTAACATTACCAATACCATTTTGTCATTAATTTACCTATAGAGTGATTTATCAGCTAATGACTATACGGTTAATGTTGTTCTCCGTACGTTTAAACTAAACCTGGAATATGAAAGTGCTGGTTATCTGATGGCGTATGCCTGCCTTTAGCACTATGCTGTCCAGCCCTCTGACCCAGCCTAGGATAAGTGATGGGAAGATGGGTGGATGGATGGATAAACCTTCAGCCAAACAGAAAAGCAAAGCATCATTATGCTCATCAGCTCAGATCTCATTTTTTTAATTTAATGCTGACACCATGATTGGTAACGTCGGGGGGCAGCATGTGGCTCGGTGGGCTAAGCCTCTGTTCCTGTGATCAGAAGGTTGCCGGTTTAAGCCTGGCCTTGGCACATCTGCAGGTTCTTCAGCACGGCCCTTAACCCCCAGCTCCCTGGGTGCTGCTATGGGTAACTGCCCTTTGCAACCAGCACCTACAGCGAGCAAGTTGAGGGAGGCGTAAAGAGAATTTCCCCCCAGGGATCAATAATAATACCTTGTATGTGTTGTATTTTGCGTTAGTTTTTACAAGCTGACTGCACCTGTAATCTCTTTTGGGCCAAAGGGTGGTAATATTGTCAGATTAAGCTGAGCACATGGATGCTGATTACTGTCCTGCAACAGATTAAATGTCCCTCAAATCTGCTTCATTGTTAAATTATGTATTACTTTATAAAAAGAAATAAAATCACTGTACTAGCCTGGTCATATACTATGCTCCCCTATTCGCCTACACCATCTTGCTCTCCGACACACAGACACATATACAGGTAAGCGCAAGCTTGGGGGTCACAGCGTAGGGACAGCTAGTGTGCAATACCCCTGGAGCTGGGGGTTAAGGGCCTCGCTCAGGGGCCCACAGACATGTGACTCTTTTGCCAAATCCGGGGCTTTACCAGCAACCTGACCCCAGGCACGGGAGTTCGCCCGCGGAGCCGCCCACCGGCACTGCCACTACACTCACCTCACTGGACAAAACCTTCTCAATAAAAGCTTCCAAATTATTAAATTAACAGAGTCATTTATCCTGAATGAAATGATCAAATAAATAACAGAAGTTCAAACACTTAGCTGTCCCAGAAAAACTTGTATCAAACCGCTTTCACAAAGACCTCCCTCTGGGTTCTGCCTTGAATGACACGGTTCACTCAGCGTAAACTTTAATTGGCCTTATGGTTGTGGAGTATTTACAAACCCATGCAGTATGCTGAATATTTAAAGGCACCATCCAACTGTAAACATCAGCGAATAAATAATAACAAAGAGATAAAGTGTGTCGGGGATTTTGTTCCTTGGCCATAACAAGCTTTTATAAGGGCCTGAGGGACTTAAACGTGGATAACACTGTAAAGGACTAATGCATGTGCCTGTGGCTTCGATAGGAATGAATGCACAGCATCTGCTCATGCTGCTTGGCCTATGGTCTCATCTCACGGTGACTGATAATCCTGGATTGGGACCGTCTGCGTTTTGCTGCCATCCTTTGCGGCCGTCCCTTCAGACAACTCAACAGACATTATTAATGGAATGAAATAATATTTCGCAAGTACTTTGATTGCATTTTAAATATTTAAATGCTTCATACAGCTGGTTGCACATTAGGAATTCAATGTCGCTGCCTCCTAATGTGATGTATAGGAACTGTGTGGCTCAGTCAAACGCCTCAGCACACCTTTCCAATATTATATCCATTATTTAACTGCTTTGCAATCCCCTTTGTCCTAAGAGGTACACAGCACAGGGCCTGCGGCACGCTACACAAGCAGGTGTTTCAATAATCAGCAACACCTTCGAGCGCTCAAGGATCCTGCCGTCGGCGACTCTTGGGTCAAAGGCAGAGGCCGGATTGTCACTATACAAAACCCCAGGTTCTCTGCAAGCAATGAAACAGGTACATGTAGGGGTCCTTTGCAGGAAAGCCACATGCATGCAAAAACGATAGAGAGATTCATTCGTCTAAATTTATTCTATCAAGAGAATAGTCACTGAAAATCCGTACAGTTATGATTCCTCATCGTTATTTCATATTTAGGACTAAAACTCTAATGTGTGCATGTTGATCACGACCTCTAAGATGATATAAAATGTAACTGTCTGCATTTACAGGCACTGTTGGCATTTGTCTGCTCAGATCCACATCATCTTGAATGTCGTCTTCAAGTTCTAAACACCAAAACGCTACACTCACGACACATAAGCATGGGAAATTGTATATATGCATGAACATTACAGATCTCATAAAATGGCATGTTGTGTAACAATATTGAAGTTTGTATGACCTTGAATTTAGCATTATATTACAAATTTACATTCTTTTCTATTGTAATTGTATTATTTGATATTACAAACTTCATGAGACAATAAGGTAACGGAAGGTGCCCTATTGCTTGTGTCATTTCTTTTCTTATTGGGTTTGTGTCCAGAATTTCCAACAGTGTTGTTCTGGCCTTCATTTAACCCCCGGAAAGTTCTACCTCCCGCAGGGGTGCACGCTCATCGTCGCCCTGACTCAGATTCTGCCTTCTTACAAATCAGTGCGTGCTCCTCCAACCATAACAAACTGAGAAGGTGGTAAATCGCCCCTAAGCCCAGTTAGATTAAATTGGACCTTGTTCCATACATGGTGGGACTGCACAATGTAAACGGTGTCCGGGGCTAAACTTAAGTAATGAAATAGTGCTTGTTTATTACGCCGCAAAGCTCCTTGCGGCTTACTCAATTCTTCTGGAGATAAAGGCCCCCTCCATTAACCCATGTAGGAAAGCATGTTGTCTGTGTGTTTTAATCAAAACAGTGAGGGCTTAGGATGTGCCTTCAGGCTTTGCGAAAGACAACAGTTTGCCTTTGGAAACCGCCAAGGCTGTGTTACTATTGCTAATCTAAACAATGTGATGCAAGTTATCTATATCTCTTCAAGCAGAACTGGTCAATCAGGCCTTCCGTCAAATAGATTTAGCCATTTTGGGGAAAAAATCGTCAGTGTCATTGTTTTCTAACTAGTTATGGAACCATATGAGACCAAGTAATTTAAGTGTTCCAGTGTACAGAACTTGTATGTAATACTATAGACTAATTTTTCCATTCAAAAACCCAAAGGTTCCCTGAAAACTATCTCCTTACCTTACCCAAGAGCTCTCTATAACTTATGTCATCTTTTGTCTACTGATTTATTGTCCAGCTCAGCTTATCACTTTCATAGACCTAGCTGTGACCTTAGAACATGGTTCCTTTCGTGCAGGACAAACCCTCTCTGCAGAAAAAGAATGGTTCACAGCAGGCCCTATGGCTTTCACAGCAACCTGCGAGTTTAAATTAGTCCAATTCCACATACCATGGTACAGACCCTGTCCTTTCGGGTCTGATCTGATAGAACTTCCCATGCAGATTCCAACACAGTCCTGATCACAGCTGCTCACAAATCCAGCCTAAATCACCGTGCCAGAGGGTGACTCGAAAGACGTCATCGACAGACTTCCCGGAGCACACTCTGGCCATCTTGGCTCCGTCTCCTATCAGAGGACGTCTCTCTTGGCCACGCCTCCTCTCACCAGTTCTTTGAGGGAACAAGCTGCAGGTTACGTAATTCTATATTTGCAAGGCGAATTATAAAAATATACAGTTTTTTGTATCCGCATGTAGCCCAGTTAGCCGCGCTAACCCATACCATCTGCACTGTTCTGTGCTGTGATGTTTCCTAGTGCCGACGAGACTGAATCAAGAACAGAATGAAAAAGAAATCAAAAATTAACACGCATTCTCTTAACGTAAGTAAAACATATAAACAAAAACAGTTTCTTACTTCAGTGAGAAAATGACTCTTTTCCCGAGGCTTTACAGAAGAATCACTTGAATTAAAAAGTTACAACAAAAACAGCTGTGTGGCCATGTCTGGCACAGACGGCGAACATACCTGCCCTGTCTCTCCCTGTCTTCCTGTCCTGTCGACATATGTACGGTCGGCTACGTTACATGACAAGCACGCCATGGTAAACCTATCACCGCGGTTAATGGCGCTCCCTCGTTCCTCCCTCTGAGCATGCAAGCGATCTAAAACATACTAAACAGCCGCAGCAGTATACTCTGTCCCAAATGCGGGTGACAAGTTGTTATATCTAATTTAATGCTTAATCTACTGCCGTGATTAACAGTATCCACTAACAACGTCTGCCAAACACTTTCAGGACTGGAAATAATGAGCTTTTTTATTTGTTCAGATTATGCGCTTTTAATCTAAAAAATGGTTGCGACTGCGTTACACATTATGAAAAGAATGGGAAACTTTTGCATAAGGATGGAGCTCGCTAAATACACAAGGGGATGGACGGGGAACATAGGAGAAAATTTTTCCAAAATGCATGCAATATTTTACATAATTTGCATATTTATCCTGTGGTGTTTTCCAACACCATCTGGTGCTGCTCCAGTGCAGTTGCCACAAAAACGACCATTTAAAAACACTTTACAACTCTTTGTTTTTTGTACCGACAGTTCTGAGTCCTCCGTGTGACTTTTATATGAACGTTTGTTAAGTAGATGCACCATTATCAAGTTCTCCAAAAATAAAAGCAAACTATTAAATAGTGTTTCTACTGAGAAACACACACGATTCGCTCTAATTACTATTAGGCAAACAGCCTGATGCCGAAAAAAGCCTTTGAAAGATAAAACCAGTATCTGGTGCATCAAATGTGTGGGGCCCCGTGCAGTCTCTCTCTCGGGCTGCGGCGATCGTCACTCCAGTCGCCGCTTTGCAGAAGTCCTCGCCACCAAGCAGAGTCGCGGTTTGCCCTGCGCAGCCGTTTCTGTTCGCGGCGCGCAAATCCGGGACGCTCCCCGGTTTTAATTAAACATTTTGCTGGCAGATGACATCCCGCTCTCCGCCGATGCTGTTCGTGTCCGTAAAGCTGCCCCGCAACATCATTATTAAGCCCCCCCCCCCAAAAAAAATCTTAGGCCATTTAATTATTACTCTCGGTTTAAAACATTGCATTACCTCATATTCCTGTCAGGTCTCCCAGCGCGGCGTATAATGGAAAATTCCTGCGCTTTGCCAGGGGAAGTGTGTTTGACTGAAGCTCTGATTAAAGAAGATAAAGGAACTTCTAATGTGTTTAAGGCGTAAATGCTGGGGTGGACAGAAGGAGCCCTCATGATGGGGGCCGAAATGGTTCAGGGTGCGCACGGGGGTTGAACACCATGTTACAGTTGCATCTAGTATGCTCGGCATTCACCGAAGAGTAAAATGTAACTTTCTTAGACTTAAGGTGAAGTGTACTGTACTTAATAAAACTCCCTAAATGTGTGCAATATAAACGGGTTTAGCCAAGTTCACTTATAAAGCCAGATTTAAAGGACGTCTATGTAATGCATCATCCAATTTTTTCTAAAGAGATCACTATTAATAAAAGTGAGGGCTATAAGAGAGGTGGGGCACAATAATGCCTTGTTGGAAGACTGCTAAATTCCACATTCTGTTTTTAATCTCTAGCGCCGAACTGCCGACACGCCTTTTACTGTGACACGGAGAATTGCACTTGTCTGTTAATGTTGGCTGGGGAAGCCGTCTGCTAGCGCAACCATATTCAGGAGGACACCTCCAGTTTCTCTCATACTGCAAAGCAAAGATACTTAATTATTTTCCCCGTGGTGCAAATTCCATTAGCGACACAAAGGCAAGGTGCAATGCCCTACCCCCATAGACGACCCGGGGCGCGCGGAGGGTGTAGGGTAATTCACAAACAAATTTATGGGGGGGGAGGTTATAACCCGTAATTTTACTACCTGACTACGTGCCTGCACTGCACAAGAAAATTTGTCCAGCGGGAGGAGGGGGGCATCGATCATGCGGTCCGGATTAAATTGTGTTTTGGTAAAAATGTGTACCATACATTTACCGTGCCTTGTCATACATGATATGTCATGTGACCTATACGGATCTCCCGATCTATATTTCTTTCATAAAATATTTGCTGGCTCAGGGTTGTCCAGCATTTTGGAATTAACACTGATCATTTTATCACGTGAAATATGACATTTCAATATATTTGCTTTTATGAACATATTTATAGTCAATATATCTAGATTCTTTGTGACCCTTACCAGGATAACTGGTTAGAAGATGGATTTATGGATGACAATATGGAGGGATGGAATAATTTATGCAAATTCACAAAGCAAAAACATTCTGTAATTACAGTGAAATTACAGAAATCTGTAAATTCACCAATAATCCATAAAAAACATTGTACATGTCATTGAGTCCCAAGGTTTTTATCTTTCTAGGGAGTTTTCCCTCCCCACTGTCGCCTCCTGTTTGCTCACTGGGGGGCTTTGGGCGGGGACAAAAAAAATGCTTTGAGACAATGTAATGTTGTGAAAATGCGCTATATAAAATTTATTTGAATTGAATTGAATTTATCTCCTTTCATAATTAAGTTGTGTACAAAGTTTAACCAAAAATGTTCAGAGTATCACACACTATAACAGAATCAGTAACATAAGTGAAACACAAAGAAATAAAAACCATGAACAATAAACGAAATAATGTCTACTATTCAAAGGTAACATGAGGATAAGCAGCATGGCCCTGACCCTGCTGTTCAAAACATACTGATAAAATATAATAAAAAAGTTCAAACCTGATGACTGCATAGGAAAAAGACAACAGCCCCTTAGACAGGACCTAAGCCTGCTTACAGGCTGCGGCGTTCATTCGTCGACTCTTTGTACAGTAATTATTTGAGTGGTCAGGTTATCTCGCTGCCACCGGAGGTCCACTGCGGCTACTCCAGCGTCGTTTGTTAGCATCAAAGAGAAATTCTGCTTTTATCCTGGTCCAGGTCATAATCCACTGAAGCACCGATAACAGATCTGAATCCAGTCTAATTAAGGTCTTGCTAGTATTCAAGTAAAAATGTGGTGCAAAACTTTATGCTTAACTTTATATCCAAATCGTATATCCATATCCTAACTTCAGTTAATTTTTTTGCATATATATTCCAAAATGTATATTTTATTTAGCAGAAAAAGCAGCATTTTGTCTTATTCCCAAAGCTTATTTTTATTGTTATTACATGCAGAGGATTTAATGCACAATGAAATCTGATGTTTCAATTCCCTATAAAGTACTTTTATATCCACATTTTGTGGATATTTTCTGATACTTTTAGATATTATTAGATTTGCATTTTTATTTTTTTGATTACAAAAAAAGTAGCTTTAGACTTTTAATATATTAATAAATTAATAATATCTAGTACAATCTGTCTATGATGAAATTATTCTAGTTGAGTCGGTTTTTCTTCTGGTAAAGAACAGTAAGGTCAGAATACAGAGGACCAAATAAATGGCAGGCAGCAGACTCACTTTACCTTGTTTCTGTCTCTGGAAAATGCACAGAACTGACCTTGAAGGGCTATATCCACTTGCCAGCCATTGATAAAGGAATTTCCCTGTCGATACTCACAGTAAACAAATTTCACATTGTTTTACTCGTGGATAATATTCCAGTCTGTGGACTGACAGTTAAATTCCAAAAATAACCTATCCAAACAGGTCTATATTCTCCAGAGTCCTTCTGAGGACAAGCAAGCCATCGTGTGGAACAGTGCTGTTTAACCCATTAGGCAACATAGGCGGCTGCCTAGAGCACCATTTTCTGAGGGGGGCACTAACTTAGCATGGCATTGAGGACCCCCCCCCCCAAGCTTAGGGCTGGACGAGATACCCCCCCCCCCAAAACAAAGGGTTGGATGAGACACTTGACTAAGATAGGGGCTGGATGAGACATTCCCTTGCTAAGGGCAATTTAGAATCACTATCTCCTGAATGGCATGTTGTTGTATTGTGGGAAACATATATTATTCAATTCAATTCAATTCAATTCAATTCAATTCAATTCAATTCATAATTCATAATTCCAGAACATGCGAGATGTAGGGGGACAGTGGAGGTAGAGGAAGGGAATGTACATGGATTAGACATACATTACCTACATTTTACATAAATTACACATACAGGCTGTGCATACAGATAAAGATCTTACATATCAACATATACATGCAGATATGCATATCAACATGTACAAGTCTTAGTGGCATTGCACATAGCACTACAAGATTAGGGCTGATTCGCACCACAGCCTAGATATGACTCTTTTCAGTTCCTTTGCCGCCTTGCATAGGTGACAATAATTGGTAAAGGCTAAAAACAGCATCATCGTTACAATTCAAAGATAAGGAAAATAAAAAGAGAGAAATGTTACATTAAATTGTTGTGGGATACAGGTAGATTTAACACAGATTATATTCATTGTAAAATTGCTGAAATGGTCACCCGTATGACATTATCCACCAGAAAATAAAATGAAATTATTAATACATTATACATTGGCAGTTACTGTACGCAGCAAAAAAGCTGAATCAAAATCTCGCTTATCTTGAATACATATTGTATAGTCATGCATGAAGGCTACGTATCACGTTACCATGTAAAACTGAATTATGTGGTCACTAAAAACAGTTTCCTCGAGAGAAGAAAAACCTGCTTTTAAGGAGTTTCAGCCCCTCGCAAATGGATTTGAGTGTTCGGGCCCCAAACGGCTACATTATCCCAACTTGCCAAATCCCGAAAATGCCATGAACAACTGGCAGAGAGGAAGTGAAGTGGAGCCAAATTGATTATACAGTGTTTCTGTGCCAACTGGATTGCAACTCTGCAGTTTTTGGTTCTTCATTTTAATTGTATGGCAAAATATGTCAATGATCCAGGAACGTATAAGGGCTTATAATAAAAGCATCGGAGTGAAGCGAAAGATATTCCGATAAAGTGATATGCCTCAGATCAAATGTAGGTTGACAGCATAACAGCTGCAATATAACTTCAGGAAAGGGACTTCTGGAATGTCAGCCTGCCCCTTTTTTTACCCATAATGCCTCTGTCCATGGATATTCACTGACTGAGGTTGTCTGAGGTGCATGGCAATCAGGTCAGTCCTGCACACATACCAAAGCAGGCTGCTGTAGCTGATTTGGGGACATAATTATTTCTGGAAGAAGTTGGTCAGGACACACCAGCTGAGCATTGTCCAGTCACTCTAGCTCCAAGGGAGGGGTGGGGCTTAAACTTACACAGCATTGAGAAGTCCTGTCTACCACTGCCACAAAGCGACTGCAGAATACAGCTCATTCCAGGCCTTTAAATATTTAGCCTTGAAGCAGAGATCAGAAGTAGCTTCACACCTTTTTTCTCATGATGTGTGCTGTTCCAGAGCCTCGTTTCATGTCTGGTTTCTTCTGCACCAAATCCAGCTTTTCAGGCAGAATGCGAAGTTGCACCACACACTGTTAATCGTCATGTATACAAAATACTATAAAGTTCTTATTTTCCTGCTTCTGCCACAACACAGTGCCAAGTATGTAAAATATAATAAATACATAGGCTGAGAATAAATAGCAATGAATGACAAGCAGAAGAATCCCCACGGTAGATACTGAACACAGCATTTACATGTGAAAAAGGTGCATTGATAGTAGAACTGGGGTAAGTTTACTTGGTCCCATTACACTTTCAAGCCTTGTTCAGTCGTATGGCCTTTAGGTAAATATTGAATCAATTAGGTTTCCTAGTTTTAAATAGACCACATGTCAAAGGTCCATGCTATGTGTTTGCACATAAAATTGCAGATAATTCATTTTAAATGTATATTTTTAGCTTCTGTAATATTCTTTTTCAAAAGCCCTGTTTGTGTACTGTGTACTTTTGTTTGTGCTGCTATTGTACTCTGTCTTGTTTCACACTAAACGCTTGTAAGTCTGCTCTTCACGTGCATTGCTGCTGCGTGCACCAGAATGTCCTGCTGGGATCGATAAAGTTCATCTTATCATATCTTAGACAGCATAGGTGAGCTACTTTCAGGAATTTTACCTCAAGGGATCAGATCCATCTGGAGTTTCAAAAGTTTTAAAGGACAAGTGCTGATCACCACGTTCTTGACCTCCTGTGTTTTTATAAATTCACCTCCAGGCATCTGGCCAGGACGCCCAAGAAAGAATAGATAAGGAGTGTGAGATATGGGAAATAAAGCTATTTTCAGTCATAACTGGTTTCTGTGTTCTGAGTTATATGTATGACGGCCGTTATACTGAATGATACTGTATCATGACTTGAAGCGCTTGTGTGAAGAATGGGCTTATCTATTCTCTCTCAGTATCGAGCCTATTTGTCTTGATTTTATCAGTAACATAGGACCATATGGGAGGTCTGGAAATTTCCCCCCAGAAAATTTGCAGTAAATTATAAAAGTGGCACATCCCCAAGTAATAATCAAGACTGATATCAGCACTCTCGTTCAAACAGTCCTGGCACCGCCGGGATGAGAAACGTGAAGAAATACAGGCTACCTCATGCACCATGAACCGTGTTAGCTAGACGTGTGAGTGGCGGAAAAAGAGAGGCACGTGCCGCGTGTGTGTCAGCGTCGTGTGCAGAAATGCACGGCTTCCTCCTCTGCCGAGTACTGGCCTGCCTCCTGGAAGGCGAACCTGGACCAGACGCGGTATATAAAGCTCATCCATCAATCCATCTTTCCATTGTAGATTAAACAGAAACACACTTATCCTTATTACATGGATGTGAGCCCAAGACGGTCTCCCAAACCCACAGATATTCTCAAGCATGGAACAACATCTCCTGAATAGGTATGAAGGGATGGGGGTATGACATTTGGAGTATATGAAAATGCTATGTGTGTCTCTATATCTTTAAAAGCTTGAGTCCACATGTCAAAGAACTATAATGAGAGCTGCCAGTGCAGTCAGCTGGCTTTAATTTTAAATTGATATTCAGGTGTCTGTATAATACAATTAAAGGCTTGACATAGAGCTCTGGCCTGTAATTTTAAGTGCTGCACTTTTATGTTGTTGATGTGCAGACAGATCTGATCATGCAGCCTAAAGCCATAGTGAACAAAACAGGTTCTCCTACAGCTGCACTATTAAACAGCTCCAGAGTGCAACCTAAGCTATTCATTTTATTAGCATTTAAATAGTGGCGTCGATCGGCATGGCAGTAATGAGCTGTGAGATATTACTGACTACAGCTCGCAGTCGCCACTTTGGAAGTGCTTGTTTTTGTGTAATTGTGGTATACAATAGGGGGCAGCATGTGGCTTAGTGGGCTAAGCCTCTGTTCCTGTGATCAGAACGTTGCCGGTTTAAGCCTGGCCTTGGCACATCTGCAGTTCCTTGAGCACAGCCCTTAACCTCCAGCTCCCTGGGGGCTGCTATGGATAGCTGCCCTTCATGGCCAGCTTGTTCTCACTTACAGAGAGCCAGTTGTGGGAAGCATAAAGAGAATTTCCCTATGGTGAATAAAAAAAACATCAATTATTATGCTCTCTTTTGTGGTATCCTCTCCAGGGTGTACCCCAGCCTAGTGACCTGTGCTGCTCAGGACAGCCTCCCCCTCCCAGCCATGACAAGAGAGGAATTGATGGAGCCTTTTCATGGTGTTGGATGAGCTGTACCTAGCTTGATTTTTAACTTTAGGTACATAGCAAAATTGAATTGTCAGCCCTCCTAGTACTCGGGAACTCAGTGATCCTGTCATTACTGACCAGAGAAGATTGGAGCACAGGATCCACAAAAGGAGAAGAATTACAGTTTGAGACTTCAGTTTTGTCCTGTAGCCCATGCTGTTATGTACATTGTCTCTGACTTCTGCGTTTTGATCAGAGAGCTAATGCTGTAATCACATCTTCATCTGACAGCAGGAAGTGAAGACAAGCTCTTTACTTGTTTATGCTGCACAACTAATCATTTCTTTTAAGGGAATGCAGTTGCTGAGTTATTCTGCATGAACATTCAGTATGTTCCAGCTGAGAAAGCTGAAATCTTCTGCAGGAATTGCCACTGACTGTCTCTTTCACAAGCATCTATTTTAAGGCACCTCACAGCAGGTTATTTGGTTGAGGTGGTTCAAAATAACGGGGTCTGTTTACAACTTGATAACATTGTAAAATATGTTAAAGCTAAATATAAACAGTTAACATTAGACCCGTACAGTGCGCTCTAAGTGATCGCATGCTTTTAAAGTTTGGCTAGTTTATTAGTATTGTAAAACCACCGGCGACATCATGCATACCGTTTTGTCCATCAAGATGATCGTGTTACCTTACATTTTACATCTTTTATCCTGTTTGTTTCTGACCCATAACAAGTCTTCGAATCACGCACATTCAATTTCAGCTGATTACTTCACAGATATTTGTTTTCCCACATATACTGTGCTTTTAACGTGACTTGAACCCTATTTATGCTTAATTTCTTTTTTTGGTTATCCTGGGGGTATAACTTTAACTTCCCCTGTCATAGTTAGACGTCGCTGGCTTTGCCCAAAACATGCGTTACATTTCAAGCAGAGAGCATCTTAAACCATAATATTATACAGATATCCTGTATGAGACCCATAACATGCAATTAATTAATTCTGCAGTTAGAATATATGCAATTTACACTCAGGACAGCCTGGCCCTTAAATGTAATTTTATGTTCTTAGTTAAAACTGATTTTGGGTTAAAAGGTTATATTTTATAAAGTTATAGATTCTTGAAAGCAAAGGTATCATAAACAAAAAACAAGGTAGAAGTTGTAGAATAAGTAGGTGCCTAATTAAATAATTAATTTGGTCAATAGCAGGGCATCCAGCCCGCGCTCATGAGTCTGCACGTGCGGTGATGCCCTGCCTGGCAGTGCCAGCAAAAATATGTAGAGCGTAAAGTCTGGATCCTCTAGCGTCCGCTGTCTCCATACATCAGGCTGTATGTTATCTGTACGGATGCCCCCCCCCCCCCCGCCTCCCCTCTCTCTCTTTCTCTCCCTAATTCGGCGCTGACTTTTTCGGAGTTTTACTCCGACCCATTCATTTGGAAAACCTCTCATGTGAGTGAAGAAACATTAACTGCAGACACCGGGACATGGACAAAACTAACAAGCAGTGCACAGACACATAATTTTTTGGCTTGAGCTGCTGGAAAGTGTTTTTTTTTTCATAGACAATACTTTTGTTATCGTTTGCACATTGTCAGGTTAAAAAATTCGCTTAGGGTGGTCGCGTTGGATAGTTTCAGACAATGCGTCTCAATCACATCTGCAGTTTTCTGCATCACTTGTGTTTTTTGGCTGCTACTGTAACTTCAGGTAGAGACGATACATTTTGGATTGATCGTTTAAGTTATTACTGTATATTATTTCTAATATCGCACATACAACGAATATAGTGGTCAGTATTCAATAGATTACATAATAGTAAAGAATTAACTGTGTATTTAACTTTGATGTACCGGCTTTGCAAAGTTACTTTTATGAGTGTTCACCGCGAGTAAAGTCACCTGCGTTTTAACAAGTCTTTTTTTGTTTTTCTATACGAAATTCGGCAAAGTAAAGACTTTCCAGTAACTTTGTTCCAGTATGCTTTCGATAAAGGATTTTTTAATGAAATATTTTTAAAGATTTATTATTTTTTGATCTATCGATACAGGTCTACAGGTCTCCCCGGACTCTGAGACGGAGATCATTTTCCCGGCGTTATTTCCTGACACGGGTCCACCGGGTCCAGACAGAGCGGTCAGTCGGGAGGGGGACGCCAGGGCGGGGAGCAGCTCTCGGGAGGCCCGCTCCGTTTCTCGGTGGGACGAAAACGACCCTCCGGATCCTCCGAGACCGCGAGCGCAGGCTCCGCCGGAACTGAGGCTCAGGATCTCGGCTTTTGGCAAGGACCTGCGTCTCATCCTCAAGAGGGACACTCGCTTTCTGTCCCAAAAGTTCATGGTGGAGGAGAGAGTGAAAGCACGAAAGGCATCTGCGCGGGACACACGGGCTGCTAGCACCGAGACAGGCTGCTATTACAGCGGTACTGTGCTCAATTACACGGGCTCCACCGTCTCATTCAGCACCTGCGCCGGACTGGTAAATATAACGATCTGCATTTATACCCAGCCCTAGGCTTATATAAAACTTTCAATATCTGCTAAAAAATCGATCCATTAGATAAGAGCATGCTCTCCGTGATTTAGGTCGTAAGACTGGGTTACATTCGTAATTCTTATATTTGTCTATGACTAAGTTATCATTTATATGTTGCAATGATATACTTAATACTTTTTATTTAATTGACACACATCATCGTGATTAGCTTGGAATGGAGTCCACGTGTGTAAATGTCAAGAGAAGTAGGCTATACAAACAAAAATGATTTATTTGCAAATAATACTAATTGGGTATAAGAAAACAGTCAAATTGGTGCATCATCTAACGCCCTGGACCGTCTGTATGCACTGGAGCATGAAGCTTGACATGAATGGCTGATCTAGTGCATTCCTGCCCACCAGGCTGCGGTCTTTACACATGACATACCGCTTTCAGGACCCTGCCTGTAGTAAACGGCGTAAAACGGTGTTTTTAATTACATACCGTACGCCTTGTTTTCTACGTAGTTCAAAAACACAAATCGCCTTTTAAACTTAAACATGTAACTTTCTGTTGAACCCTAGCACTTTTTAAAGTACGCAATAAGATATTTTTAAAAGAAAGTGAGGTTTAGAAGTCAAGGATGTGTCAAGGAGATCCCGCAAGCTGTTGGTTACAAGTCAGACTTCATAAACGTCACATTGTGCAGATCCCTACATGCGCAACGTAAGCGTTTCTCTTTTTGCGTTTTAGGGGGCCGTACAACGATTTGCATGGAATACTTTGGGATGTGGCTAAAAGCATGTGAAATGCGTTAGAGTAAGAAATCCCCTACATCCAACATTTTTTTTTCTCTTAAATGTTTTCAACTTATACTGTTTATGATTTGCCTGTTTAAACAGCATAAATATCATGCTAGTTGATACAATAGTTGTGGACTTTAGGGGCTGGTAACCTTTTGGTCCAGTCCATAGTCTACTTGACAAGGTACATATGAAATAAATCTTCATTACTGCCTGTTGTATGGTAAATCTCTGGTTTGTTCTGGTGGGCTGTGGTTAAGCAAACGGGGGTGATTCTTGGGTCAGGGGATGACTGGGGCGTAACCAGCGAAATTGTCATGAATCACAACATGGTGACTGATTGTAAAATGATTGTAACAAAAAAAATCTGGGGCTTCATTAAAAACATTTAGGGTTTTAGCCTTGTACGCCATTCCCCAATAGTAGTTCTTCCTCTCAAATGATGCATAAAACCTGAGCCACTGTTCATCATGATAATTAATTTTGGACTATGTATGACATTCTTACACTCTCAGAAAAAAGGGTAAAAATCTGTACCTTTGCATGTCACTGGGGCTGTACCCTCAAGGGTCTGCCAATTGTACCCTTAACTGTACTGTAGGTAATTGTACCTTTTAAGGTACAGAAATAGACTCGGAGGAACATGTTTGTACCATTGATGGTACATTAATGCTGTTTGTACCTTTGGGATGATCCTCAGAGGTCATTTCTGTACCCTAAAAGGTACAATTACAAGGGTACAGCCCCAGTGACAAGCAAAGGTCCAATTTGTTCTTTTTACCCTTTTTCCAAGAATGTAGGAAGAGTTTTCGCTTGAAGTCACTGCTCCTCTCTGAGGCATAAATCCATCCATACTTCCATCCATCCATTATCTGCCGCTTATCCGGGGTCGGATCCTAACCGGGAATTAAAGGAATGCTGTTACAAGGGGGAAGACTGTTATACAGTTCCTTTGTTTCCGTATTTGAAGTATGTGCAATATTTTTGTTCGTGCTAATCATGGGCAGCCACGAATGGCTCCGCGTTGCCTGACAGTTCTATGCAAACCTGCAGAGTCTGTCTTGCATTCCCTTCTCTTGTGTGTGGCTCATCTTCGTTCCTGGCGATTCAAGCCAGGACACATTTCTGCAGCGACACAGGTGCATTTTGTGAAGCTGACGGAACAGGTCTGAAGAAAGCCAGCATCTGTGCCTCGGCCATGCCCTCCATTATCGTGGTCCTGGATCACATGTAAAGAGGTGACATAAACCTCCCAAGAGGCCAGAATGCACGGTCATTAGACCTCCTGAGGTTTTCCATGGTGAACTCCTGTGGTTTTCATGGCTTGGACGGTTTCCCAAGAGTTTGGCCTGGAATCGCTGATTTCCTCTTATTAACTCAAAGCATCACCTCTTAGGAGAAAAAATAAACTGGCATGTAGAAAGTGTGCTTTTGTTCTTTTTCACCATGTACATGAAACGCAACCTCAGTAAACGAGATAGCTCATTTAGCATTTACAGAGGCACCAAACTAGAGGTCGCTCTACAGTTTGGTATTTTCTTACATTTTTTTGCGAGCCTAATAACTTTTAGTGCCCTTAATTTCAAATAAAATATATCTTATTTAAACATTCACAGTTTGACACAGATACATGAAAAGTCATCCTCAGCATTGGCTTTGGAACAGCGACGACCCTCCAGCGAGAACGACTGGCAGCCAAATCTCACACATATTCATAACATCTCCCTGGAGAATTCCCACCACGGACTGGGACAGAAACGGGGTGGTCATGGTGACAGAGAGTTAAACACTGGCCACTCTGTAACGATTTCCTACATGTTGGTCATGTAACTGAAATCATGCATTGAAAGAGAGAGCGAAGAAACTGAGCAGAAATTGTCACAGAGTTTCAGCGGAAAAGTCGTGTCACGGCTCTGCGACTCTATGACAGGCACAACAATCGCGAGCCCTACAGGGAAGAGCGTGAGACTCCGCAGGAACGAGCGAGACGGGGTCAAGGTTGCAGTGGACGCGTGCAAAATATCAAGCGAAGCTGAATATGTCCCCTCTGAGGTCAGCTGAATATCTCTGTAAAAGGCACGGACTTGCTGAGCAAATGAATGAATGAATGAAAGCCCTCTAAGGTGGTGAGCCCCATTATTGAGATGAAGATGAGGAAGATCACTTAACAAAATGCATGTCAAGGCAGTGCCCGAGCTATTTGGGCCTGACGGCTTTAGTCTGAGTGTTACTCACTGTGGAGACGGCCTGCTTTTCGGCACTTGAGAACAGCACTTCACCTTAATTCCTCTGGGAAGAAACATTTTGAAATTGTAAGAGGCTCTGAACGTGGGTAAGCAACAAAATTTTGAGTAGTAACATTGGTAATGAGACACATACGATACTGAACGCTCAAGTAAAAAGGAGAATGTCAGCTAAAACGGAACATAAACTATTTGCCATCCAGGAATTTGAGTGTTTCTGTTGACACACTCATGTGTGCACAGTGGGATGTTTGGATGTGCGTATGTTAAGACACACGTTACTTACATGTTAGACACTTTTACACAAAGTGATATAAAGTTGAACAGTCAGGGTCCGCCAGGCCCTGGAGTGGCTAGGGGCACAATGATGAAATCACTTGGCTGACCCTGGGATTAGAACCAGCAACTTTTTGACCACTGCCACAGAGTCTTAAACTGCTAAGCCAAATACCACCTTGTTTCTGCTGGTTGAAAGTGACCAAAAGGCGATGGAATCAAATTCTGGTTGCAACCGATGCTGAACACTTTTCATTTTGGCTTGGTTATAAAATCCAGACCTGAACGCACAGGTGCAGAAACACGACCTTTGACAGGAGCTGAGGTTTTTCATCTTGATGAACTGTCCCAAACTGAATGTCAGTGATTTTTCGCAGTTCATATATACTGTAGATTTTATTAAGTGTTTTAAATGTTTCTGCCATGGTCAGTTAGTGACAGATATACAGTGCATCTGAGCTGGATTTATTAATAACAAACGCCAGTTAAGACAAAAAGTGTACAAAAGTGACAGTAACATTAATGTATGTGGTCGCTTACTATATATTGTATTTTTAATTTGTTCATCCAAATGCCGCCTCTCTGAAACACTCAGAGCTGAGGTCACATAGCTTATTAAGATCAGGCTAAAATCCTTGAGCCAAAAAAAATAAAAATCTTCATTATAATCCAGGCAACCAACATTTTCCTCCCTGTAGTGACCGAGTACTGTTCGCAGAGTGGCCCAGGCATCCGTTTGTCTCAGAATTTGATTGTTTTTGCCTAAAAGCAGATGTAAAACTGGCTTCCTTTAATCAAGCAAGCGATCGGCTTGTTTGGTCTGTTTGAGTCATACGAATTAGTTTGACGCGAACCAAATAAGCTTTCCTCACCGGGCAGGCTGCATGCTGTCGCCTCGGTCGTTCACGCTCCAAGGTTCTAGCTAGCTCCCCGAGGAGCACTTAAGGGTTACTCGAAGTGCTCCGTCCTTGCGGCTGGTGGATTTTGAGCATGAGGTGCCTCGGTTTTTGGAAGCACCGATGTGGTCAGGCAGAGCTGGGCCGGGCACGCCAGGCGCGGGCAGCCTGCCGGAGGAGGATCATTCTTTTTGGACGAACTGACCTGTGATGTAAAGTTCTGGACGGCGGAAATCTCAGGGGCTGCGGACGGCTGCCCGCCCCCGTCTGAGGTTCTGCGGAGATCACGCCACAGTTACAGCAACTTCTGGAAATGCCCCCGATGGCCCTTTGCAAAAAAAACAAAACAAATATTTATCTGGAGACGGCTTGCCTGGAGATGGCATCTTTGATGTCGAAACCGCTAATGAATTTAACTTTAGAAATATGACTCATGGGCCAATCTGTGGTTTACTCACAAAACTTTCTAAATACTAACAGATTTCCTTTCATTCAATTTTAGCACAATCATCCAAAAAAATGACGTAATGCGTATTAGAAGTTTTTTTTTTCTTTGTTTTCTGTTATGTTGTCAGTTGAACTGGTACTCTCAGCCTGGAGTATAATTAATGAATCTGGTTTTTATTCTGATGCCAGGCTGATTGAATCTTTGCCCTGAGCAAGGGATTTATATTTCAGTAGAATTAAGGCAGATTTATAAAATTAATGTTATTTAACTACAGGATTGTTCATAGTCATTTTGAGATCGGCATTAGGATACAGACTCTCATTATCTCCCGGCAAAATTAAGGCTCAGTCCTTTTACAGCATTATAAATCAAGTAGAGTTTTTTTTTTTTTAATCACATCATACAGCAACAGATGTGTAGTTCCTACCAGTACCGCCTTCAGTTTCAAATGCTAAATGAATAATTTGGTTGGCTGAAAAATAACTGACATGTGTTTGTCATTGGTCCTCTGCTTTCAAACAAGCCAATAGGCAGATTTTTACAGTTAGGAAACTCAGACTAACTTTCCTGTGTTACTGGCGGTTTGTGTTTTCCTATCCAGATGGCAAAGAAAAGTGCGCTGGAAATAGTTTATATGGTAACATTCAGTTTGTAAGGTAATCTGGATTTATGAGGTACCACATAGGAGAGAGTTTGATATTGGGGGGGTGGGGGAGACAACTTTGGGGAGATGAATGAAGCCAAATTAAATATTGGGGGGTACGTGTCCCCCCTGTGTCCCCCAGTTTCTACATCCCTGTTTATGAGTATAGTGTACGTAAATTATTTTTGCTGAGGATTCTGGGAAGAGAACAAAGTGAATGTGTGGTAATCATCATTAATCAAGGTCACCATAGGTTCCCTTTGCGTATTTTCTATCCCCTGAAATAGAAACAGATTTGCACTCTGAAGCACTTGAGAGCTTGTGACACTTAGCATAGATATTTTATATATTTATTAAGCTTAGCAGTCAACCTGCACATCCTCTTATTGTCTCCTCAACATATTGAGTCTATGCTGTTGGCTCTTATCACCCACAGTAGTGCAGTTTAGTTTACCCTCCATCACTGTGTGATCTAATAGGAGGCCCTTGTGATGACCCAGTGCATCATGGGGTAGGCCCTGGCTATAGAAAACATACTGTAACTAGACAAGTATATACCAAAAGGGAGATTTAAACCCATATACTGATAGCTAGTAGGACTCATCGTGGGTTTAGTGTTTGTAAAGGTTTAATCCAAATACCAGATAGGTGTAACAATAGCAAGGGCAGATAAAAATATATACTTAAATATTTACTATACCATCTAGAAATGAAACAGTGAACATATACGACACGGAGCTCACATAAAATAGACGTTTGTTGTTATGTGTCATTCACAATTTAGAGAGTTTTTCAAGGATTTTTGGACACTAGGTGCATAACTTTGCACTCACTAGAAAGGTTTTCTTCGTTCAGGTAGATGTGATGATTGAGCTAAAGTAAAGACAGGTTGATTCTTAAATCTAGGCCCATCATTGCGTGATGACCTTAATTCATCATGTACAGTATATGTTTAAGATGTACACCCTTATACAAATTAATTGAAACAAGTTCAACATATTAACATTTCGATATATAACGTGACCTCCTTGGTTATTTAGTATCATTTGGATTCGATTTGGCATAGAATACAACAATTTTGACCAGTCTTTGATGATCTTGGGGCCCCAGTAACTTAAATTAAACTCCTGAATAAGCTTATCTTTTGCGGTGCAGTCCATTCCATGAAGGTGCTGCTTGCAGGCTGAGATTCTCTATAGAGTTTAAATCTAGAGAATTTCCAGGCCAGTCAGGTAATAATAATGATAATACATTTTATTTATATAGCGCTTTTCAGGAACTCAAAGACGCTTACAAAGAGTACAATGAACAAACAACAAAAAAGTACTTTGATTTTCATATTGTTGATGAAATTCCTCCCTGTTCTCGACATATGGCACGGAGCTAGACCATGCTGAAAGATGCTTGACCCGTTAGGACATGAAACGATGATGAAATTTCCTACACATGATGATGTAACCCCCAACCCCTTGAAAAAGTGACTAATGAAGGCATACTGCTGGATTTCTGCAATGAAACTGAAAATCAGATTGTAAAAAAAATTACTACTTGTTTCAATTAATTTGCACGAGGGTGTATACTTCAACCAATTCCTTTGCGTGTAAATTATCTTGCTTAACGTTACTGGTGAAATGCTAAATTGCAGTTAGATTAGTGTATTTTTTTCTTTGTTCCTCTCATAGATGGGGTTTATTCAGCTCAGTAAGGACCTTTTATTTATCGAGCCTCTGAATGATACTGTTGCCGTCACGGGACACCCTCACCGCGCTTACAGAAGAAAGCGCTCCACAGAGGACACGTCAGCCAGAGGAGACACTGCCAGCTACTGCGAATTACTCCCTGGTAACGTTCATTCATTGGACATATGGCATGAACTCTTTTATATATCATATCTTATTATAGGGCCCACGAAAATTACTTCATTGCGTTGGTGGGCCAAGAAAAAGAAGGTCTGGCACTGCAGCTTCAACTTTTATAGATGGATAAATCTTTGATGCTCTCTGAGTATTGTCCATGCACACGTTTTTGAATTTTTCCTAATTACATTTTTGATCGGACTCCAATATCTGACATAAATTTTGCATACAAAGGTCCAAAATAAGCAGGCTGTTCTCCATTTGTATATTTGTGATCATTTTGTGATGATGAATGTGTAGTATTTTGCATAAGGGAACACTTTCCCTTAAATACTGTGTTTCACTGTGATTTTTTTTGAAGAGAGACATAGGTCTGTTTAGTAAATAGGAGCGATCAGAACAGAAGAAGGGTTGGGAATTAATACCTGCATACACCAAACCCTTGATGGATTTTAATACTGCTTTAAGGATTACCCAGAATGCATCTGTGCCAGCTTACTATAGCATATTGACTAGAAACACTTCTACAATGCATCGGCTTGCTGGATCACATATTTCCTTAAGCATGAAAAACATGCCATTTTGTTTATGTTCATAAGTAATTATCACCCCCTTTTTGCTCTCAAGCATTTAATTCCATTAATCTATTGTCTGGCCTGACAGAGACCATCCGTCTGTTTGCGATTATACCTAAACTTAGAGATGCTTTAAATTCTATCCGTGCAGGATGTGCCCTGACGCCGTAAGTATTTGCAAACGTACCTCCCTGGAAGTTTTATTTGGTTAGTCTCCTGCCTTTCCTGACAGAGGTGGTGAGGAGAGCCCATCTGTCTGCGAGCGATTACGCCGAAACACAAAAGGGGGCTTCAGATCCTGCCCAGTTGCCCGCTGCAGCTCACACACACTTCCCTGCTCGTTGTGTTTAATTAATTTCCCACCCAGCCTGACAGAGGTGCACCAGAGAGGTCCTGTCTGAAGGCGATTAAGCAGAAACGCAGACGTACTTCAAATCCTTGGCCCGTGTCATGCCCTGTTGCCAGCTACACAGCGGATGTACTTCCCCACATTTGATTTATGGGCCACCCTGCTCCAGCCTTTGTAAATCCTCCTTTTTTTTCTAAACCAGAGCAACATGACGTGTTTATGTGCCAGAAAGCTAAAAAAATAAGGTAACGCACTTTCACACCTAATTTCATGTATCTATAAAGTGATGGATGGGGTTATGCCTGTCTTACCTCTCTGGTGAAACCTGCTTCCCGCTAAAAGATCTGAAGCACCCCCCTGCCCCCCTTTCCCGTGTGGGCCAGATTGAGAATAGAAAAAGATTATGGCTTGTCAGAGGTAAGTTGATGAAGCCTGGACTGGCACTCCTGTTGAGCTGTGGTTGACGGCTTGAATGTTTTCAGTAAGCTGTCTTTCCTAGCTGTTTTTCATTCGTACTCTGCCGGCCTTTTGAGATCTCCCACCGGGTCTCCCGGTTCCTCATCCACGTCGAGTGCCCTTCGCGCCGCGCCTGAGTTAGAAACGATGAGCCGCATCGAGTGCGATCTCCATTCCACAGACAGACTGAAACTTAAAAGCCAAAGAGAGACAGAGAGTAGGAGAGTGAAGAGGTACTCATACAAGCTGCTCCATGAGTACAACGTAGAGACGCTGGTGGTGGCGGACCCCGCCATGCTCGGCTATCACGGCGCAGAGGCGGCGAGGCGGTTCATCCTCACCGTCATGAACATGGTGCGTGTTCCCGCCGTAACCTTTAATCCGCGCGCTAAACATTTCCTCTCCCAGTGCTGAAGATGGGTCCCATTAATGAAATAGCAGAAAATGTAATAAGCATCTAATGTGGTAATGTGCAGTGCTGCGTCATCGGGGCTCCATTTTCTCCTAGTTTGGCAGTTCATGCCATTTTACTCTAGATTAGTGAACGTACTAAGAAAATTAACAAAATGTGAAGATGCTGTACCAATAGCATTCTTAATCATAAGCTACATCCTTCCCAGGTCATTTTCATTCCTGCTGTCTGACCTGTTGAGTTTTACCTGCTTGCTTGTAACATAAAAGCATAAATTAGCACCTTGCTTGCAGACATTTCACATTGCTTCTGTGGCTTCTGTAAGCTTATTGCTCCCAGACCTGCACCCCCCCCCCCCATCCCCGGAATGTCTCCGTGCCAACGCTGATGAACACTTCCTATTCGTGCAGACTCACCGTTCTCTGTTCCCCGACTCTGCCTTCCCTCCCATCCAATCACTTTTTGCCACATCACTCTCTACTTGACCTTTTAAAATTGATGCTGCCCCGAGACTCAGCTAGCCATTCGCTATGCCTGCTGCCACTCATGTTACTTATTTCGCGCTTGTCACCCTGTCCTTTGCTCTTAGTGATCTATACCTTCCACTCGTGACCGGATAGCTGTAGACCGTATCTTTTCATCTTCTGTTCCTTCTAGTGAAAGCAGCTACAAATGGCAGGATGTTAATAATTTAAATCATGCAACAGTTTTCTCTTTAAGTCAACAATCTGTATAGAAATATAATTATAGTCCCAGGTTTAGCTTTACAGGCAAGTTTAAAATTCTGTTTATTTGTTTGTTTGTTCATTGTTTTTGGAGCTGAATATCCAAGATGCACTTAATTCACAGGGATAATCAGAAAGATTATCCGAGATCTGAGGTACTCTTACGAACCTCGTATAACTCATCATTTTTGTTATCTAGGTTTTCAACTTATTTCAACACAAGAGCCTTGGTATCCAGATGAACATCCGTGTGACCAAACTAGTGCTGCTCCAGGACACCCCAGTAAGGAAACGTTTTCTTAATACATATGTTGTTTGGAATGGGGCTCCCACATGAAATCAAAACACAAAGCAGAACTAACCATAATTCACAATTAATCATACCCCTGTCAGAGATGACACTAATTACACTGCAAATAAATAACAAAGATGAATACGTCTATGATTAAGTGTTTTTCCTGCTAAACTGTAGTGAAGGACAGCTGCTCCATTGGGATTAAAGACACAGAGGAAGCACTTCTTGTTCTAGCATTTTATTATTTTTCACAGCAGCGCTGCCTGATGATGTGGAACGTGCCTTTAGACATGGTATTCATGTCATTCATGGTGTCCGTCAATTTCCTTTCCAGCATATCAACATCCGCATAAATTCTAACATCTGCTTACTCCACGGTCTCAGAAATTACCTGCTCAATTATGTTATTATCGCAACTCTAACGCTAACGCCATCCCTCACCTTAACCCTACAAATTTCCAGAGGCCTTGTTGGAAAATATTGAGAGGGGCTGTCTTTGGCCTGGTGTCCGGCTCCGTGGGTTTGCGTGCTGTGTGTGTGTGATCTAAAGGTTGCTAGTTTAAATCCCAGAATTGGAGCAGGGTCCTTCACTCCCCATTGCCCCAGGAACTGGCTGACCCTGTTTTCCTAAAAAATTAATGTTGCTTTAGATAAAAGCGCATGCTAAATAAATTAAAACATATTGCATATAAGCTACTGACTTGAAGATCGACAGCTGACATCACTGTCAAACTGCGTTTGTGAAAAGAATCTCATTGTTTTTCTTTATCCTGCAAATGTGGTTTTGGGCCGATAGTCCGTTTGGTCAGATCGCCGCTGTTTGACTTTTGCACTCTTTTTACTCCGAAATTTGGCCGGATGTAGGAGTGAGAGCCTTTGGGGGCTTTGGGGGACAGGCACAGAACAATGAGACGGTCATTGGAGCGACAAAGAGCACATTTAGGCTGAGTTAATAATATTCAAATGGTGGTTTTAATGCCGGTTACGTTTCACAAGGATAAAAAAATGACTTTACTTAAGACCATGGTTTTAGTAATTTAGAAACACATTCAAAACAAATAATAATGCATTTGTAAAGCATTATAAACAAGGCTATAAATATTTATCAAAAGGCATAACACATCATAGCCATGTTTATTATGCATTATGAATGCCTTATGAAGCTCTCATCTATAATACACTATAGATACCTTCATAATGTATTATAATGGTTGCTATTAGCACTAAGGATGCTTTGTTTTTTTACAAACATTTACAGCCATGTTCATAATGCTTTATGAATGCATTATAATGCATTTTAATGTGTTTATAAATGTCTAAAAACATGGTTTTGAGTAAAGTGATACCAAAAATGCTTTAACATCCTTGATCTGACCCAAAAACTATTATGACATACAAAATCCAGGAGCAACTCACAGTGTAGGACAGGCGGTTCCTGACTCATGGAAATAATCTGTTCCACAAACCTGTAACGTTAGCCGTTTCATAAACTCTTTGCGTTCTCAGATTTTTTTTCGGGGGCTGCCTGTAACATAGTGACTATGGCTGTCATGCACAGTGACAGTCAGACATATGCAGAAGGTGGGTGTGCTGCGGGTGACATGCTGTCTATCCCCAGGCAGACATGTACATTGGGCAGCACGGCGAGAAGATGCTGGAGAGCTTCTGCCGCTGGCAGCATGAGCAGTACGGCCGAAAGGGCATCCGGTCAGACTTCAGCAGCCGCTGGTTGGATGACAGCCCGTCGGTGGACACGGCCATTCTCATCACCAGGTGGGCAGCCCCACTCCGCCCACTGTTCAATACTCTATATTTAGCTGTTGTTAGATAAGTACATTGAAATGCTTACCACATTTTAGGTCGAAAGTACAGAGCTGGGAGGGAGCAAAAATGTGGACTGTCTGGTAGGGAGCAAAAATGTGGACTGTCTGGTAGGGAGCTCGGAGGGAGCAAAAATGTGGACTGTGTATGGGTCCTTGAGGACCAGATTGGGAAACACTGCTGTAAACTGCTGCACTAAGAGCTGAATGTAGGTTCTTAATCTCATAAAAAATTGGATCTGTTGGGGAATCGGAGGCCGGAGCTGATAGGGCTGCTCAGGACCGCCGCTCTGCAGGCATGGTATTTCATTTTGCCGGACAAGTGCTTCATATTTAGGGTGTCATGGAACCATATGGAATGAGGTGATGTGTCCTTGGGAGGTTTTCTGCAGTTAATCAGCCAGCTGTGTCTTAATCACATTTTATTTGTCGTAAAAGTGTTGTTCATTGTCTTGTTTGTGACTGTCCGGGACCCTCTGATTCAGCTGCTGGCAACGGCATGCGGACACAGTGGCCAAAGAGTCCCGAAAGGACCCGCGATGGAAATCAGGAATGTCCATCAATAAATAACAAGACAAATAAAAAACAAATAAGCCCAAAATATTACATAAAATCAGCAAAATCAACCCGATTTCACTGACATTTTTGCTTCCTCAGAAAGAGGATTTAGTGTCTAATTTAATGGGTTACATTTGTGCTGCATCAAGATAAAACCTTATCTGTGGCTTAAATTGTTTCTCAAAATCCTTTCTGCCTGTGGCGGAAAGGTCATTAATAAAAGCAAGACCTCACCGCTACAACCTTAATCACGAACACAGAAGTTCATTGTCCTTAGTCATTGACATCACTGTAATTCACTTGGCTTTCGGGGGGAATCCTGATAGGAGTCGGGGTGTTTCAGAGCCTGTTTGGTTAACGGTGCGTTGCTGTTTTTTTATTGTTTTATGCCTTAGCTGAATCTGATGTCTAAAGCAATTTATAATCTAGCTCAATATTATATTGGAGCAATTCAGGTGAAGCTGACTACAGCAGAATATCTAATGGTTGTCCAGATATCTAAAGAGCAGGTATTTAGCAGGGTTGCCAACTTTCGTCAGCTGGCTGGGGTGAGATTTTCGACTTGAGACAAGTCTGAACGTGCATTTACATGTATGTAACAGTTTTATTATCTTGTAAATGGTCTGTAGGAATTGCAAACAGCCCCCGTGTCTTTGATGTAACAAATTTTATGTTTATAATAAAATAATATAGATTTGCTATAAGATTTTTTACGTGAGCGTGAGAGTCTGAAGGCGTGAGTGTCACGCCAGATGCATTAGAGTTGGCAACCCTGTATTTAGGCAGCCGAGAGTAAGGGGGAGATTTGGAGAGGGCAGTAGATCTGGTCCTATAAAAATGCCCCAAGTGAAGAATTTGCTCCTCATAGCAAGAACGTCACACCTTCATCAGCTTTGATAGGGTAAGATACTTTCATTTATCATTTGTATAAGTGCAGTACACGGGAATTTCTTGGTTTCACATATCCCTTGTGAGTCTTCATGGAAAACACAAACACGGGTGAGGGCTCACCTGGAGCACACTTTTTTGAAGTTAAGGGCCTTGCTCATGAGCCCAGCAATCTCGGGATTCAACCCAGCAACCTTCCATAAACAGACTCAGGTTCCTAACTGGCAGAGCCACAAGCCAGCCAAAAGAAAAATCAGCCTTGAAAATTGCAGAACTCCATTACATTTCAGGATTTCTTGCTTGAAAACTGGGTAACCCACAACCAGCAATAATCACGCCACGGTTAAACCTCGTAAACTACAGTCCTGTCCCTGCACAGAGATATGGGAGATCAGTGCACAGGCCTCTACAAGCTTTGCCTGCAGAAGCTATGACCCTTGTCCAGGCCCCCCGAGCAGAGTGTAAAAACCTGTCTACTGATGAGTCCCCCTGCAGCTTCATGGATTGACGACGGCAGAAATATCCCTACTAATCCCCTGGGCCCTGGGTGCCTTGCCACTGAAAGGGATAAAGATGCCTTGTAGTTGGCCACTGAGCCGTACAAATGATGTACAAATGGGTCAGATCGTCACGGCAGCTCTGGCCGCTCGGCACTGACGTCCCGTCTCTTTGTGTTTCAGGAAGGATTTCTGCGTGCATAAAGATGAGCCGTGCGACACTGTGGGTAAGTTCCTGCATCTTGAAGAACGTGGCTGCTTCCTGTGCGGCAACTTTGTCCATAGTGTAACTCGAGTCAGATTCATTTAACGAGTCATCTGTTGTTTTCATCTGAATTTCGCTGGCTAGGCTACCGGGCTGCATGGTGGCTTAGTGGGTATCAGTTTACTCTTATACCTTCTGAGTCACAGCTTGAAATCACATGTGCAGCTAGAGTTTGCCTATTCTCTTCGGTTAGGTTTCCCCCTGTATTGCAAAGACTTGCAGGCATGTCATGTCTTTGAGTTCTTTAAATAGTCCATATTGTGGAAGTGTTCATGTGCCCTGTAATAGACCGGCATCACACCCAGCCTTGCACCCTGTCCCCACCACGACCCTGTAATAAGTGACTATGGAAGATGGATGGATCTTCTGACTTTTACATGGTTAAATGTCCTTCCTGATTAACACGGTCACTCAAATGAACTTGTTCTCCTCCATGACACAGATGGCTGAAGAATAATAATAATAGTGATGGGCACCCCCACCCTACCCCAGGTGTTTGTTGTTGTTTTGTTTCCATAGAAACCAGGCTGGGGTAACGGCCATATCGCTATGTTTCCTGCCGTTTCATAAAAAACGTTAAGCTTAACGCCGCCAGCACTCTCACAGTTGGTTACTCATTAATTGCACACCTTTCCCGTCACTGAGGCAGCTCTGTGATGATAATGTAAACAGACCCAGGCCGTTTGAAAAAGGCTTTAAAAGAATCACAGCCACCCACGTTGAAGTTGGAGACTAGTCTTCTGACAAGAAGACGAGGAAGTTCTGTTTGCCCATGAAATACCAATAAGTATTTGACTAAATCAACACGGCTGCTTGAGCTAAAAAAGGCACTCTGAAATCTGGTAATGTGCATACATAAATATGTGTTTTTCGAATGAGGATTTTCATGATTCATTTCTACATTGATTCGTTTTGTTAATTTGTGTCAGATGACAGGCATTGATTCTTCCTTCGTACGTATGTTTGGGCCCCAGAATGTAGCTATACACAGGGTTACAGTTTTATTGCATGTGGTCTGGTAGACTTTAACTAATCTTGTGAGGTGAGAAGGTGTGTGGCCGATCTGCATCCGTGGCCCAAAGCACTATGAAGGCAGACGATTCCATTCACTGTCGCTAAGCAGCAAACATTTGGTGTGACGGCTCGTCATAGATGTCGGCAAGCACAGTGGGAGCCGTTTTCCAGTTTGTCTCTGTCGTGTTTGCAAACAGAACATGACATATGCCGTACAAGGTTGCCATGGCTACTGCACTGTTTGGTGAAGTTTTGCGAGGTGTAATTGTTTCCATGTTCTGTGGAGAGCTTGTGCACCTGAATTCTCAATTTCACATGCTGCAGGACCCCCTGTGTCTCTGAACTCCCACCTGTTCTAAAAGTGTGGCTTCAGGTAACATACGGCATAACGCACCTGTTACAGACCAGATGGAATAACCAGATAGATACACCCTACTGTTGGCAACATTTATTAATAACTAAAATTAAACTTGACATTCAATATATAGGATTATACATGGAGTTAGATGTCAGCAGGCATATATAGTACAAGAGCCATTGTATAAAAAAGCTTGTAGTATCTGGTGAGCCAAAGAAAACTGCGCATGAAGTGTTTTTGTTAAAGGAAACCCTGAATTCTGTAGCTCAGAAGCTCATGCCATGACAAAGCAGCTAGATCCAAAACACAGGGCTGGTGTATGGGACAGAGCACCGTGATTTACATTTTAACTTCATTAACTCCCTGCACCAGGAGTATGAGGAATACCATACAGACACACTTCCACTAAATAAAATGAAAATAAAACTTTGAATAATGCCTCAATTTATTTAAAAACCTGCTAAATTCACCAAACATTGTACACAAGGCTGACTCTGGCAAAAGGCCAGTTCAGCTATGTTTTACTCAGAATTATGCTACTCGGGTTAATTTGATCACTGCTGAATTTATTACACAATTTTTTAAAGCTTAAATCAATTCAATTAACCGTCAACATCTTCTTGAGTTATCTCACTGACCATCAGCATTTTGAGTATGTTTAGACCAGTAAGACTAGTAAAGGTGAATATATTTGCACAGTTAAATCAATTAATGTGCCATTAATATTTGAAAAAAACGGCACCCTTTTATGTTATAATACAGCTAAGAGCACTTTTCTTTTATATAACCTTTCATTCAGAGCTTTATGGTGGATAGCAGTCCTGCATTGTTGTGTGACTGACACATTCGGGGGTATTTTTCTAC
The DNA here is from genome assembly GCA_011763525.2 of Mormyrus iriodes. NCBI lineage: Eukaryota > Metazoa > Chordata > Actinopteri > Osteoglossiformes > Mormyridae > Mormyrus > Mormyrus iriodes. The sequence goes on from JAAGVU020000113.1 coordinate 173,386, forward strand.
CCCAGCTTGTTCATTTTCAACATTCGCATGGTTGTCCTTCTCGCTTTGGGTTTCACCAGATGGACCTCACTACTGACACAGGCCGTGGCCCATTGTTAGACCTGGGCTTCTGAAGTTCTTCGGCTGAAGATCTGGTTAGCCGTAGTGGGTGTCACCTTGACTTCTTTGGGGTCTGGCCTGGTGCCTGTCGGAACGATTCCCTCTCCTGCAAAAAGCACACATGCGCCTCTTGGCAAACCCTGACGATTCCCTGAGCGTTCACTGTCCCGTCCAGCTGCACTCTGCAGTCATGATGCTCATGCTACAAGCCCAGGACTTCATCCACACAAACGAATCTTCTAGAGATACACCTCCCTAATGGATTCATTCGTGTAATGATTGCAGGAGAAGCATTTGCCAGAATCCCATACAGGCGTTTAACAGGGAGCAAATATAGCATTTAGCAATATAAGTGTTAGTGTTCCTAACTGTGCCTGAGAGAAGCCCTGGGAGTTACCTGCTTCTGTACACCTGTAAGGATAATTTAGATATTCTGCAGTTGATCTTGGCTCAGTAATGGTCCTGTTATTAATTTGGTTGTGGTACAGACAGGACGCTTGGCTCCCTTGTATTAGAATGGAATTCCTTCTGGAGTTGAGGCTTTGCATGTACATTTTAATGACTCTGGGACCTCTGTGGCAGCACTTTTGCATGTCCTGGAGTCTGTAAGTGCCCATTTGAACTGATTAACAGTAATAATTTTGCCTCTCTATGCTAGCATTGTTTAGCAGATTAAAGATGACTAGAATATTTCCACTCGGCTGCAGGGATAAGAACTGGAGACATCTGATTTAGAGTTCGATACTGTCAACTTGGTCTTGACCGTAGATGGTGGCAAAATGGCCATTCTTAGCTGTGGTTTGTTTAATTTTCTGTATTCTTTTTTTATTGTTACTGTGGCATTCACATTTGCAGCATTGGGTTCCCCAGCTACGTTGGCACAGAGAGCTGCTGGCATGTTCTACATGGATTTACATCGAATTCACAGGGGTGTCGTGTTTCAGTATGTCCGCTCTTAGGTGTGAGCAGGGGTGCATAAGGAATCCGTGTGGGAAGTGAAGCTACATCACACTCTGTGTTTTCCAATACCCAGAGGTCCATGCTGGACCCCTCACAATTAGACTTACATTAAAATTACACAAACAAATAAAAAGAAAACTATTAACTTAGATTGTGTTTTGAAATGTGAGGGAAAAAATTTGAAGAAATAACAATCACAGATATTTTGTGGCACATATTAACATTTTAAATTCATATAATCTGAGCTAAAACTGGGATTTTATTTTTAACTTTGTTTGTGCGCTGCAAAAATTGTTAGTCAACATTTAGAGCCTTTAATGACGGAACATGATCTAGCTGTAGTCAGCAGATGCTCTGTTCTCTGCCAATTTTATTGCGTCCCAATAATGCCGACTGATCTAAGCGTCCTGCACAGATGATGACATTATAAAACGACATATGTGACACTGTATAATTACTTTCATGTGATTAGAGAGTAGAGTTGCATTGCAGGAAAAAATAAACTGAATCAGACCACCTATTAAAGTGGAGTATTTTGTGATTTGAAACTGTAAAACATTTCTGTCCCCCAGGCTAGATAAACTAAATTGCATTAAATGTCTTGTGTAAATGTAGATGAATTGCCAATATATTTCATGCTTAAATCAGCAATTTAGTGGACAGTGTCATTGCCTCTAGGGTTGGATGGGCAGAACTGGCCCAGCTGTTTGTGTACAGAGTTTGCATGTTACCCTGCACCCCCACCCCCCCCCCCCCCCCCCCCCCCCCCCCCCCCCCCCCCCCCCCCCCCCCCCCCCCCCCCCCCCCCCCCC
>JAAGVU020000113.1:176284-202141 GCA_011763525.2 Mormyrus iriodes
TAGGGGGAATTGTGACTGCTTGCTGGGTTGGTTGGGCAGACCTGGCCCCGCTGGTTGGGTAACAGGTTGTCCTGTTACCCTGCCCCCCCCCCCCCCCCCCCCCACCGTGTCTGAGTCAGATTCCTCTGCCTCTCTGTTCCTCCTCCCAGGCCAGTGGACGTACTTTGTGAATCTTGAATAATACGCATGTTATTTGTGTCCTCGGATATCATGCGCTACAGCAACAGGTGCACGGTACTTGTGTGAGAGGTAGCCTGCGTTTGCCATTAGAACTGGTGAAAGATTGAAGTCTGACAAAATATTATGCGCAGTGCTATAGATGTGGGTGAAAGGAAAGGATTGAGAATGTACCATTGCCTCCCTTTCCAGTGTGGGTTCATTTACAAAGAGTGGTTTATGTTCCTCTAACTGAGTAGAGTGCAAAAAATTTCTTCTTTCCTTTCCATTCTGAAATCCTTGCCACGTTTCCTCAGGACAATGCATGCAGTTCGTAAGATTACTTCTCTGTCATGAGTCGTCACACTGAGGTGTGATTTAATCATCCATTCTTCGCAGAAGATGAGCGGCGATATCGCAGCACACCGTCAACTTGACATGCTTAGACTATCAGAGAGACTTTAGCATCTCTCGCATGGTACGGAACATTATCACAGAGATCTCAGACACTTGGCTTCGATTTCCGACAAGAGGGATGTCATTACAGGACGTGGGGGCCTTGTGGGGGTGGGTTTAGGAAAACAAAATGCCCACAAAGCCGGTTGCTGAGCTGAGTGCAGAAAGAATAGTGCAACTGGCTGTTGTTCTTTTCATGGCAAAGACAGGCAGGCGAGGCCTACCGGTCATTAATGGACAGATTAGTGCTAATCTCTGTCTGAGAATCATATTTCTGATCCTGAAAGGGTTTGGAGCCTCAAAAACATTGAAAATTAAGAATTGGGGAAATGGTGGGGGGGGGGAATAGATAGAGAAAGGTTGGAATACACATTACTGTAATGGGCATTTCGGCCCGAAACTGCATTTATTTACTTTCCCCATCAAAGGCCCGATTGTTCTGTCTGGTTTCGTAATGGAAAGCATTAGTTCTGGATCCGTTTCAACAGGGTGAATAAGCCATCAAAGGTCACAGCATACGATCTAGTACATGGGAAAATAAAAAATCCCTTTCCTTGTTTTCCTTTTAACCTGATCCCTCGGTAGCTAAAGATCAGCTGTCATTCCCACATTGAATCCATAAGCATGTACCAACATGCGATGCTACCCGCAGTGGAACCAGGCTTATCTTGAAAAAGAGCCTATTCTGTTGTGCTCTTCAAAGCATAAATGTGTGTTGACTAGTAGCGTTTGTTTCCGGCAAAGAACTTAAACTGCCCCATTTGTTACCTCCCAGCTGTTTGGGATTGGCACAGTGGATTAGACCTTTTTAGAGGGATCGATGCTGAAGATGTTGAACGGAAACGGGTAAAGCACAGATGGTAGATGAATCTGTGAATGATGGATGTCTTTAAACTGGCTTGACAATGGCATTCATTCTAAAGTCCTTAGAGGTCAACAGAGCAAATAAATTCATCATTTAATGTTAATATTTAATGCGAAGATTTCGATTACTTTTTAATGAGCACTAATTATTATTCCATCAATCCATCCATCTTCCATAAATGCTACAGTACGGGGTCGTGGTGTACCCTGTCTTTAAATCTACTCTATTAATGGTATTCATTAGTTATATGTCAATGTCAGAATAATGTCTGTTGAGTAAAATGGTACCAATTACAGTGTAACAAGTAAGAGCACTGAGCACTGATAGCATTTTAATCACCTGGCAGCTTCCTACAATGATGAATCACTGAATTGATGTGAAATCTACATCATTTTATTCATTTATTTATTTTGAACTTATATTACCGTCGACGAATATTATCAGGCAATCTTAACAAAACGGAACCAAATTCACCCTGAGACTGGGCTCTGTTCAGCACATACATAGGCTATTTACAAATTAAATAACATTGCACAAGGGCAGATCATACATTGTATACCATTCTGGATTAGTTTGGTTGGACAAATCGTCATACAGCTGGGTTTCCTGTCCACGACTGCGTTTCTGAGCGTCCCTTGAACGGCTATTGAGCGAGGGGCACGGTCATTTGCAGACTGGCGGGAGGCTCCTGTCACCTCCAGAAAAGACCCACGCAGGCCTGTTCCCCAACAGGGATCGCCTATCTCAGCGGCATGTGCAGTGAGAAGAGGAAGTGTATCCTGGCCGAAGACAACGGGCTCAATCTGGCCTTCACGATCGCCCACGAGATGGGCCACAAGTGAGTGGGCTCCTCCTCCTCTGGGCCGCCGCCCCAGACGGCGCAGAGCGATCGCACGAATGACGTATGTTGTTATGCTTTTGTTTTTCATGCCGCCTCAGATTTAGATATTGAGCAGGAACACTGACTTGACAGCTGACGGGCCTTTGTTTTCATTTTCGCACCTCGAGCTCATGCAAGAACCTAAACACAGCAGAGCTCTAGCAGCTCTGCAGGCGACCAGTTTCCGTCCTTCTTATAAACATCGTCCTCAGCGTTCGGCTGCATGTAGCCGGTGTGATTAGTAAACCCGTCACTCAGAATTTAGCGTGAAGACCTGACGGAGAAGAAAGTCAACGCATATGTGCTTCGGGTTTGCTCCAGAAACCGAAATGCATTGTTGTGTTGAACATGGAGAATGAGGAAATCACTACTGTTTAAAAATGGTTAGCTGTTTGAAATGGATTCAAAGTTCTTATCCCCTATATCTGGGCCACAGGTAGTGTACCATTATACTAGACACGCAATGAAAAGGTTATAGACTGAAATACTGAGGGGGACCCCATTGCTTTAGCAAATATACAGATATTAAAATGATATTATGAAGTCTTCTTTAGGGCAAGCAGATATGCTGTCAAGCTACCTAATGTTCATAATTAGATCCACACATTTTTAATACTTTGGAGTGGCACTTGGCTACCAGACTTTTTTTAATTACAATTTTTATGTAAATAAATAATCTACATGTTTATTAAAATGCATCATGCTGTCTTCTCTGAGTCCTGCACCCAGAGGCTTTGGGCAATAATTAGTAAGTAACTGGGGGATATTACATTGATATTATACCGCATATGCACAATAATCGCCAGGGCATCAGATGGCGGGTGAAATATTTTGGCCCTTTTCGGTACTATATGGACATTTATTTATTTACATCCACAATTCAAGCTGATTAGTAGTGTGCTTACAATATTAATGAGACATTTTCTGACACCCAAAAGTTCGTATACCTTTGGTATATTCTTGTTTAATTAGCAGACTTTGAACTGCAAGAAGTAGCACCACGCCATGTCTTTTTACCTTGTTTACCCAAAAATATCTCCTCTTTTAAAAGATGTCATGGCTGCTGAGCTGTTCCTTTCTTCATTGCCCCTTCAGTGCATAGTTATACCAAACCTGAGTATACCAAAACTGTATTGGTCACGCTCCGCTAACCAAATTTAATAAACATAAATATACGCCAAGTTTATACAGATCACTAACTTTTGGGTGTAACAAAACGCAGCTCATTAATATTTTAGATGTGCTACTAATCTGCTTAACAAATTTTGGGTGTAAATAAACGTCAGTATAGTACCGAAAAGCCGGCATCCGGCCAGATGTCTTGCCTGTATCTGAAGTCCTGGTGATTATTGTGCATGTGCAATATAATATTGAGGTGATATCGCTCAACCCTAGTCTGGAGCCTATGGGCACAAGACAAGGAACAACCCAGGACGGGGTGCTAACCCATCGCAGGGCACACTCACGCACCATTCACTCACACATGCACACCTACGGGCAATTTGGCAACTCCAGTTCATCTCAGCATGTTTTTGGACTTTGGGGGGAAACCTCACGACACGGGGAGAACATGCAAACTCCACACACATGGAGCCATGGAGGAGACTCGAACCCTGGTCCCCGAGGTGTGAGGCAACAGTGCTAACCAGTGCGTGCCGCCTCACCCAATATGATCTTATAGACTATATTCCAGCTATACCATAGTAGAATTTCAGCAGTTTGTACCTTTAGTAGACAATAGCAGCAACAAGAGAATAAGGCTTGAATTAACGAGGGCCGGGGGGGCTGGTGGGTTTGCTTCAGAGAGCAGCTTGCATCTCCTGGGAGCCCAGCTGGAAGATGTGCTGTACTCCGGTGAGCCATCTGGTTTTATTAAACCCTCGGAGGACGTGTCATCAAGCCTCAGCTCTACCAGCCCCACATAAAGCTCATTAAATCCCCTTTTCTTAAAAAAATATTTCAGCTTTAATTCTTTCTGACACAAACGAGATTGTCCAGCGACTGACAGGAATCCTACAGTTTTCGTTGCGTCCGGGTGCGCAGCGCAGAGATGTTGCTTAGCTAGACCGTTGCGTTCTTCCGAGACCTCCTGGTTCCCTCCTGCCTCTGGCTTCCCTTCGACAATGCAAGACCATCCTTACAAGGGGACACTGCATCCTTTCCTTCAGCACTCATGTTATGTGTGACTTTTCATCATTTATTTATGTATTTCTAACACAAGTTTAAGAATCTTAGTGCAATCACCGCTCTGCCAAAATGTGCCAAGAGAGGACAATCATTTCTTGGAGACTGCGGTGAAGACGCACTCGTGTGGCCGATAATTAGGGTGCCGAAGTCCGTATCATAAGATAAACTATGCTTTCTCGCCAATTTGCAGAGATGAGTTAAATTCACATTGAATTAAGCTTGTGTTAAGCACTAAATATTAAGCTTTTAGCAGAAAAACCCAAGATGGGAACCATATAGTTTTTACATCTGAGTCGTTTCAATTAGTCAGTATACCGTTTGGTCTTGCATGATCCAATAATGTTACTATAATGCTGGTGATGTCTTACATTACTTTTGGGTGACGGGCACTTCTGAGTTTGAGCCGCTCATATGTATCATGTGATTCTTGTGGTGTCGTGAAGTGTGGACCATTTTTGAGAAGATTTTTCTGGGGCCGCTATGTAAATGGACAGAATGGTCTAGTTTCTAAGTCTAAAGATGTTTTGTGTCATTAAACATGCTGCTAGACCATCTGGACTGAAAATGACAGAAGAGACACATTTGATAAGGAAGTCCAATTATGCAGTGATTGCAGCTTATTCAGTGAACATTGAGAAGTGGCTTTTGGCCCTTAAATGTATTTCTTATCAATATATTAAATGATGACTACAGTCTCATAAACTTAATCTAAGTCATTGACCTGAATTTTTTTTCTAAATTTTTTGTAATCTTTGCATTGATTGAAAAGATTATTAGTAATCATCAATCCATTCATCCAACTTCCAACTGCTTATCTTGGTCAGGGTCATGGGGGGTGGAGCCTATCCCAGGCAATATAGAGCACAAGGCTGGGGTACATGTAATTATAATATAATTGTAATGATTTTGGTGGCGCGTGGCTCAGCAGGTTGAGAAGCTGTATGCATGATTGTTGCCGGTTCAGCTCCCAGAGTTGGAAGAATGATTTCACTGTTGGGCCTTTGAGCAAGGCCCTTAACCCCCTATTACTCCAGTCACTGTCTGACCCAGCCTTCTCAGTTGTATGTCACTTTAAATAAAAGCATCTGCTAAATTAATGTAATTATTAATAATCTTCTGCTCAAAATCTGAGGAGTTCACCATTATTGAAATCCAAAGCATTGACAGAGGCTTTTCCACTGATCTGCTTAACAACTGGGATGACATTCCCAGCGAGTAAATCGTGAGGAACGAAGATCCCAGTTGCTGGTCTTTCTCGCGGCTTGGTCGCTCTCCAAGCCCCGACTCTAGCCCGTCATCTGTGTAGCGTTCGCACGTTGACGTGAAACAGGTTTGGTACTGTGAGGTTTCAGAATGACAGGGCTCTGCATTGACACTGCCTCGGTCTTCCTACAGTGGAATCCCTGACAGCCGTGCATTCATTCGGGAATGCGCCGTGCTCCGTTAAAACATTTCACTTGCATTGTCAGAATGCCAGGTGTGAGCCAACACGATCCACTCGCACATTATTATAAGGAGCTGGGAAACTCAGAAAGACTTGAATGCTACTTTTAGACTGACATGTCGATAAGATGTACACATGTTTTAACGCAGTACACACAACGATTAGCAAAATTGTATCAATAGCAGTTTATTAGTAAAACTCATCGTATGACCATTTTAATAACATTTCCTATCATTCACTGCGACCTTGCACTTGATAAGTGACTGGAATGTCACCGGAGGGTTTTTCAGTCAGCGAGATCCAGATACACTCATGCGTTAGAGCCAGTAGGAACCAATGATTGACTGATTAAAAATTAAAAATTACTGCCAAAGCAACTTATGGAATATGGCATGAAACAATGCCCATCTCATCATTTACGTGCCTCATTGTGGTATACACATGGTTTTTTAATAAGTAAAAAAAAATAAAAATGACTCGAAAGCCACAATTTGCCTTTGAGTGACAAATTTTGACTGTTGCTTTTTAGTGCTCCTGTTTTATGGCTGCAAAGGGCCGGCGCTCGAGGCCTTTTTCCAGATCCAGATATTTCAGAAATCAACTGGGATATCTGTGAAGCAGAAATCTTCTTACGGAGCAGTTCGCAGGGGATCGCTGTCTTTCGAGTTGCAAAACACGGTTTCGTCCGGCAAATTAATCCAGGAGGTGGCTGGGAACTGATGGACTATCTTGTCTTGTTAATGCTAACCAGGGATTTGAGACAGATTAACATCTTATGAGAAGTAATGGGTGCACTAGCACTAGTACTGAGCCCTTTTTCCATTAATGTCCAGGCAGTAACCTGGTGTAGAAATGGGTACTATTTTTAACCAGTTTAATTTGTTTTCTGTAGCATTACATTTACTGTACCAGACTCCTTAATGCAGAACAACACGCAAGCTCGCTTTGGGGCCCGGTGCTGAAATTAGTCTGCTACTGCCAGTATTTGAACCAATAACTTTGTAATCACAACCACAGCATCCTAGCCTACTGAGCTGACTTGCGTTTTTAACTACGTGTGATTCTCTCCACAGCCTCTACCTGTCTGTTTAAAGTAAGGTGTAACGTGCTTGGTCCACACATAAACAGGGAGACACTTAGATGTAAGCCAGTCCATGACAACACGCACAGCAAATACAGGCTGATTCATGAAAGCCACGTCTTTGGACCTCCTCTATTCCTGTGATTGTGGGGACCCGAAGGGCATAACCCTAATCCTAATCATGACAAGCCTAACCCTTACCCACCCATAACCTTAACCGTAAGTAACCAAAGAAAATGCTTTGATTGGATTCACAGATTTCTATAAAACTGAGTTTTCCCTTCCTGGAGAAATGTCCCTACAAATAGTGTCATTTGGTGTCACTGGGTTTCATTCTGTAACCTACAGTCATTTTTGAAAAGCTGTGACTTTTTTTTAATGTTTAAAATATAATTGCAAGACAGAACTACCTGGTGAGTCAGTGTGGTCAGTCAGCAATTCACAGTCACGAAGTCTTCAGAGCCTGATAAAGATAGCTCCTTGTTACATTCTACCAGGGTACTAGCTTAGCACTTAACCTAATCCTCATCTTGAGCAATAGATATGGCAATTCACTGCTGAAGCACAGCAGATGTTATATATCTGATGGTCTTCTATATATTCTGTATTTTTGCTTTAAAAATGAATATTGTTTTTTTTTTTTTAATTCTTTGCCATGCAACCAAAATGGACTGGACTGGATTTTGATCAGAAACTGTCTTCTATTGTTTAAACATTTGGCACTGGATACTCTGAAGGACACGCTGGGCCTATATATTATGCTTTTGTATATTCTACTTCAGCGTGTCACACCAGCATATACAATAAAAATACTTAATGCTGTTCATGTTTAGCCGGTGAACCCGTCCAGGACGAGATGAATGGATGGAAGGAGGGATGTGTGGCGTTTGTGTTTGAGATTTCGTATTGCGCTGCCAAGGACAATGTGATAGTGTTTGTTTTCTGCTGAGTGTTTGCAATGCCTCTCTGTTGTTACCCTGATAATCATTTCCACAAGACTCCCACTGTTCATTTTAATGTAAAACAGTGCAAAGTTAGCACAACTGTTGCCTGTTATACTACCATAACTCTCAGAAACAAAGTTTTCATAACTTTCCCAACACAATAGATTTTTCCTGGATTTCATTTATTGTTAATTTAGAAATTGTGTAAAGCATTTAATCAAAAGTAAAGCCTTTATTTCTTCAATAGCAAACCCATTTTTTATGTTCACACGGTTAATTTACATCACCATTGAAAAACATCCGCCTCTTTTTGATTTAAATTTAAAACTACTTCAGTCTGTATTTTGAATTTTGAACAGCCAAGCATTAGCCCTGTAAAAGAAACACAAATCGTATGATGTCATATGATTTGAGGTATTAAAGGAAAAATTATGTTTAATTCCTTAAAAATTATTTACATAAGTCTGATGCCAATGAACCTTGGCATGTGCCATTTGTTTTAAATTACTGACCAGCGGAAATATGGAGCGCCAAAATAGTCAGCGGTGATGCGTTCTTGCTTAGGGTTTACGGTGAAATGATGTTACACTTGCTATTTAGGGTTCCCTTCTGCTGCTAGAAACTGTTGGTTCTTTTTCAGGCTCATCGGGATAATTTGTGCATGTCCTCCCACAGTGAACACCGGCCAAGACTACTGCTTATCATACAAATGACGTTATTTGAAGTGTTCAGATCTGCCGAGTTTTTAGGCCTTTGGGTGCAGAGCTTTGAGTAGGGATGGTACGGTTTTAAAAGTTGTGAGATTTTGATTGTGAATGTACAAAAAGCCGGCTTTACATTACCAAAATGTACGCCACGCATTCCTCATGCAGCCGTGTGTCTATATGAAGGCATTTCTTCCCCAAACACCCAGAATCATTCAGTTGTTTGTAGAGGGCAGGGCTGTTCCTGACTGTTTTGGTGCCCAAGGCGAGAGTCCAAATGACGTTCTTTCACCACTCGTCACCAGTATACACATGCACAAAACAAGGCACAGCTGTCATAATGTGTAAACACAGGACAGCCACCATTTAATTTCTTAAATTCAAGGCAGCTTTGTATTAATATCCTTAAAAAGCACTTATCGTCATTTTATAACTTATCATAGACGATAGCTCTGCAAATGCTACGAAAACAATACCAGCTGGAGCAAATAAAATGACATAGATATACAATGAATGCTGCAAACCCTTAATCTGTAAAAGTTCTACCCTTCTTCTGGAGCAGTGGCACTTATACTCCCTATAATGTCCTTAGTGCATCTGTAAGATTCATTGTAGATATTCATTTACTGCTTATACAAAACCCAACTAAATGCTGATACTTGTGTTTATCGGCGAAGAGTAAACACTTCATGCTTTTTTAACTTCGTTTAGCAATGTGGTGAATTATATTAATTGAGGGTACATTGGAAATAATCTCCCATTATTTGGACACAGACTGTGAAGTTATAATGTTATCTATGTTTTGTATACAGTTTTTCATTTGAGATGTTTGGCGGGACAGCGACTTATTATTACTGAATTACCTTGCTAAAATGATGACAACTCAGGAGACACGGTGCAAACTTAACGTCTTTACCGCTATATCGGACTTTATTTTCTTCATTCTCTTTCCTTTCTCCAGATTGCTTTGATCGTTTTATTATCAACCCCTCCCCCCACCCACACTCATGTTCCATCTGTCGCTGGTGTCAGTCTCCCTGATGACATCACCATCACAGGTCTGCATGCAGGGCGCCGCTTGTTCGGGCGATCTGTTGGCTTATTTAATAATGGACCATGGGCATTATAACTTTTATTGGATAAAGGCAAATGTAACTCATCTGCCGCACCAAATGAATTAATTTAAAAATAACTTCTCTCTGGCGCCCCCTGGAGGCAGTTTCATAGGCAACTGCCTAGTTCATTTACACCTAAAATCTTCCCTGTTGGAGGGTGTGATTTGCGTGGCAGTCATTGTGGCTCTGGGGATGTGTGGTTCAGCTGGTTTGGATGGTGTACCTACCATCAGAAGGTCGCCAGTTCAAGTCCCACAATCAGCAGAGTGATTTCAGTGGTGGGCCCCTGAGTGAGGCCTGTGGGTCCAGGCACTGGCTGGCCATGCTTTCTCTGTTGTGCATTGCTTTGCATAATAACCTCTGCTAACTAAATAAAATGTAATGTGCGTGATTGTCTTTAAATGTCCAGACGAGGAATTGTACCTTGGATTCCCCACCTGGATAACATGAACAGGAAAGTTAAATGAAAACATTATACTTCACTGACTCCCGTGGGGAAATTCTCTTTTCACCTGCCCCATCTAGCTCTCTATAGGTGAGAGTGAAGGGCAGCCAACCATAACAGCGACCAGGGGGCTGGGGGTTAAGGGCCTTTCTCACGGGCACATAGACATGCTGAGGCCAGTCTCTCACAGGCACAGAGGCTTAGCCCACTGACCTACATGCTGGCCCAAAACAGAACTTTTTAAGTTTGGTCTTTCAAATTTGAGAATGGAGTTCCCCGATCCATGGCGGTCTGAATACTTATTACTTTGTTTTTATCAAGTTTAAGGTGTTCCACATGTTCAGTCATCTCATGCAATGAAAGGGACATTGATGGAGAGGGGAGGAGCCCAGAGGAGTCGCCCGTGTGGCTGAGCGTGGTCATGACTCGGGGAGTAGCTGATGTGGCCGGTGAGCCGCGGCCATCTTCGGAAGCCATTAAATTGTGTCGATACAATGAAGCGCTGTTGTTCCTTGCCGATGACCCATGCTGGGCGTGTTCATTTCCACCCTCTGCTACACACAATGGCGCAGAGTCCACTTACTAGGTGGAAGCTCCTTAAAACAGATCAAATGGATAAAAGGAGAGAGATGCGGCCGAAAATATGGATGTTCTCTCTCTGCCCTGGCATATGAAAGAATGGTCCGTGTCAAACCTGCTACCTGCCTGCCATCTTGCATTATTAACTGCACCTTTATAATGGATTCCATTTCCGTTACAAAGGTCTCTGTGCAAAGAAACATCTGATTGATTGCTTGATGAAACCATGAATGTTATTATTTTTGTGGGAATCACCAGGGGTCAGTGCTGTGGCAAATTCTGGCAAACATTTGGATCAAAATGCATTTTTTTTTAACCACTGAAAGGGTATTTTCAAATACAGTTTGTTTTTTCTCAATCAAGACATTTTGCCATGTACATGGACGCAGTTGACCTTGCACAGACAGGTTGACTTTCCCTGGAAATCACTATAGCAAATTTCTGCTTGGATGCATTCTTCTCTGGGAGTTTATAATAGGCCACACATGAAAAGTTCTGACTTCTGCAGCCAGAGTTGTGGTTCCGCAGTTGTCCCTAATCCTGGCCCTAGAATGAAATACTATATGGATGGTTTTCAGCACGTAAAAAGCTGCACATTCATTAGCCCTCTGGTCAAGGATTAGGAATCCCATGGTGAAGCTTTGTTAACCAGCTGCATTTGACAAATTCACTATTGTTTAGCCTGGGGCATCTACAGCAATTGTTTTAACTGCATTTGGGATTTATAGCTAAAAGCTCAGGCACTTAATCTTGATTATATATTTTAGACCAGCAATTCTCAACCAATCCAAGAAGCTAAACCACAGATGCTTAATTTAAAATTCTCTGGCACATCCAATCAGATTTGTGCAATAGGCATTGATTGATTGATTGCAATAGGCATTGAATCTTGATTGGTGTAAAATGCAGAGTGCACCGCGTGCTTGACCATAGCGTTAATTTAGACCTATACTTGATATAGGGTCACGACTGAGCTGACATGGTAAAAATCGGGTCCCGGTGCAAAAAGGTTGAGAACCACTGTTTTAGACTACAATAAATCAAAAAGCTCGGGTGATCATATAATTAAGCAGACTGTAAGCGTTCTGAGAATCAGCAGGATGTAGAACACACAGTGCTGAGTTTCGAGATTATAGTAGAAAATGTGTCTTTTTTTATTGCTAGTCAGAATCTTTGCTGGTATCTTTTTAACTATGATTTCATATGATAACCTAGACCTGCAGGCCAAAGTGAGTCAAAGTGAGAAAATGGATAGATCGTTTATTTTTTTCTGTGCACGTAAATGACAGGAAATGTTCAAATTATCCAAAATGCTGTTGTGGAAATGTTTCTAATGCTTAGAAGGAATCCTCTGTTTTGAAGGCGAACCACTCGTCTTGCATGGCTGTGAAACACATTGTCATTGATGGTGATGTTAATGATGTTTAGCACAGCAAATGAAAGTGGCAGGAAATTTGAAGGAATCCTGATTTTATGTACCTCAGTACGTGTATGTAGCTTGTGTGGTTGTTCAGGTGAGCTGCACAGGATTAGACTTAATTAAGTCAGCAGAATATCATTTCTAGCTAATAGTAAATGCATCTGCTGGTGTTTCCAGAGCGAGGATGCAAGTGATGTACAAACAAGTAGACACATTAACATAACTGCATATCATGTTTTGATATAATTTTCCCAAACTGCTTATAGCACTCATGGTTCTCAGGAACTTCTTGCAGTAATGCTACATGATGACTTTATTAAAGATGTTAAACATAAAGTGAGACATCTGGCTCTTTAAGCTCAATTACTTCAAAATTACATGACTGCAATAGACACAAAAATAACAGGGAATTCAAATAAACAAACCGGCAAATTAACTGAGTGGGAAAACTATCCACCTGACTGTGGGAAACATGTCGCTATGCTCCTCATCGCTCCAGAGGCCTTCCTCAGCTCTTCTTCCTCGCATATCTGCTGGAGTTTTATATCAGTAGCTTATAGTCCGTCTAGCTAAGCTCAGGCCTAAGAATGAGACTAAGATACGACCATAAGATCTATGGCAGGGTTTCTCACTCGGCGAGTAGCCTCTAAGTGGCGGGGAAATGCAGTTCAGTCCATCATGGGACGGACGTGAACCCAACTGGGGAAAATTCCCCAGTCTGTCGTTAAGGGACAATACTTAATAGCATGCATCAGCCTATCATATCACAGAAACGAATGCAATTCCAGCCAGTCATTTGGTAGTTTTTTAAGAACAGACAATATTCACAGAAGTTGCTTGAGTTAGCAGAGCAGCATGCTACTGTTTTGATAGCATGGAAGAAATAAACAGACCCTCAGAGGACGCTTCGGTTGTCGGTGAAGAAATCAACAGCTCAGCAGCCAGCACATCTTTTATTTAAGAAATGTGGATGAGCAATGTAAAATGGCATTGGCGGTGTGGCGGTACTTGTAGTGTAGTGTAAACTCTGCCGAAAACTGAACTAAAACAGGAGCTACTATGAATTTATTTAATCACTTGAAGCATTGCCATCGAGTTGAACATAGGTCATGCAAGTGCTTACAGTCAGGCATCAGCAATTAGCTTCCACTTTTAATCTGAAGAAATATAGGACAAATTGTGCCCTGTACTGGTTAAAAATGGGACGCAGCGGGTTATTGTACACCACAGAACGGGTGACAAGTCTACAAGTAATGTCAAGCCCGCTTCCTGTAACGAAGAGTGAGGCAGTCAGAAAAAAGCCACCAACAAACCGTACTGTTGGAAATTTGTAGCATAGCACCCTAAGACAAAAAATGTATTTTTCTGTGATTTATTTAGTAAGATTTGATTTCAGCTCGCAGTCCACTCAATTTCTCGTTTGTTTAAATGTTCAGAATCTGTTAATGAGGACAATTTGAAGGGGATCTTCAGCAAAAATGGAGCCTCGAAATATGAATAGGTGGGCCCCGTGGTTGGGAAGGCTGAGAAACCACGACGTGTGGTATTGCAGAAGAATTACTAAAACCAATGCTGGCACTGTTTGTCACCATGGTTGAGTGGGTAGCCCTGTTACTTCACACCTCCAGTAATAGGGATTCAAATCCTAGCTCCACTCTGTGTGTGGGGTTTATGTGAGCTAAGTTACAAACAATTTTGACTTTTGCATTATGACTCATTTGTATGTCAGGGACACACCTGTTCCATGACACTGAAAACAGCGCTATCTCCTCTGATCTTCATCTACAGTATTGCATAAGGGTACTGTAAGTCACCTTTTATTAATCAATCCTTCCTATTCAAATATTTAATTAGCAAGCTAGTGCTAAGGAACTGGCCGGGGCTCCGTTGGTTTCTTTGATGTACACCCTTGTCTGAAACTAGTTTTTAGAACTCACTGGGGATAATGATTCTGCCAGACTAGCTGGGCAGCTGAACACGTTCATTCGGTTGCCTGCCAATCCAGGGTGGAAAGGTGAATGTTGTCCTTGGACTTTCTGTAGCCTCGTCCAGAGCTTGCAGCTTCTCTTCATTGAACGTTCTTGCATGCCTACCTTCCCGTAATTGTATTTACGAGCCCAGTGTACATCATGCTTGGTGACATTTAGTCTCGTGCGCCCCTGAAACCTCAATGACATACTTTTAAGTATCAGTGCACAGAGTAACCGATTCTGACACCATCCCTTACGCAGCGTGTCCTAACAGCTACAGTGCATTAGCATATGAGGTGATTTAATTGTCCCCAAGATAAAGTCCGTTCGCATGCTTTTGGTAAACTTGCGCGGAATTATTAAATGTCAATGGAAATATAGAAAACAATGAACAGTGCTAGGCTAGGAAATTATTAGAAAAATCTGAGGCAATATTATTATTAGCATTATTTTATTATAACCAAATGTAAGCTTTGAAAAAATGTCCAGTTTGGAGTTTCGTGTTTCTGGATGATTCTGGGAAATCCTGGTAAGCGAAGGAAACGCGGACAGTCCGTGCGCGAAGCTGCTGCACTCACTACATGTGAAATGGCTTTTCTGTGGGCGGCCGGTGCACTGTTCTGGCATCCAGGATGGAGTGTTGGAGAACCGGCCACATACTTTGGTCTGGTGTTTCACGATGAAGCTCAGCGCTGTGTAATAGTATTTTATATAGCAGCTATACTTCTTGTTTGCCTGTATAACGAGATGCTGTTATCTGAAAGGCACATCCAATTGCTATAAATACTGCAGGATGGTCGGAATGAATTTAATTATCGCCCTGCTATCTGAGTGAAATAAATGTAGTGTATCATTTGGTGTTTTGGCTCTCACTTCACCACAGTGCAGTTTTTCACCGCCAGACATGCAAAAAAATGCAAGAAGGAGACTTTTGCACTGGGCCGGAACCGTGGCTGTAATTTGTCAAAATTGACTCGTTCTGGGAAATTGCTTTGACATAAGACAGAGTTCATCAGTTCATGTCTCTCGGTTGGAAAACCCAGTGGATCCTACACGATCGGTGGGGTGGGAGAGCATCCAACCCAGGGGGGTGTGAGGCAACATTAATAAGCTTTGAGCTGTTGTACCACCCCTGTGTGGGTTCGGTGAATTGATGTGTATTTGGTTTTAAGGGGCCAGCAAACTAGGGTGCCAGGAACAATATCATGTGACATGATTTTAATGACGTATGAACGGAATTGCTTTTCCCAACATGCAGTATGAGTAAAGGACAGTGAATGATAGGGTACCATCATAATATGGTGAATGTTGAAGATAGCTGAGGATTTGCCAGGAAGATACAGGAAGCCCAATGTCGGCCATATCGTCCAAGGGCATCACAATTCTCATTAACAGTGCAAACTGATGAGGCTAATCCTAACTAGCCGTGTCACCTTTGTACTGAATATAAACCACAGTCTTAGCTGTTTTAGCTGTCATTTATTTTTTTTACCCAAAAGGACCTCAGAAGGCATCAGAAATACCTCAGAATCTTATTCTTTAAATAACAAAACCAAGCGTTTGGTGCCGTTTCTACCAGCCAGATCCAGCTTGAATGAACACTAATGAAATGGGACAAATTTCACTCACATGAGACCTGCTGTGGCCATGGAAGACGATGATTAGATTGGATCGACGAACTGGAACGTTCTCTGCTGGATTCCGTTTGCAGCTCGGCCTTGATGCACTTACTGGACAGACGAGTTGAGGACGTATGACCTCACAGTGGAATTCGTACAGTTTTTATTTGTCATTTGTCTGGATACTAGGTACCTAACTTGCCGCCTTTTACGTGGGCTTGTGCGTGTTTTCATGCTAACAGCGCTAACCTGGAGGAGGTTTCTTTCGTGGGGCCTAATGTCGCGTCTCGCTGTTGCTTCGGAGAGCAGCATGGGCGTGAGCCACGACAATGACCACCCGTCCTGCGCCGACGGTCTGCACATCATGTCGGGCGAGTGGATCAAAGGGCAGAACCTGCGCGACGTCTCCTGGTCCCGCTGCAGCCGGGAAGATGTGGAGAAGTTTTTGAGGTACTTCTGTCCTGTTCTGCTCTCCTTAAAAGGACTCGCAGTGTTCAGAACGGTCAACGATTGGTTAAAGTTAAGAGACTACTTATCTATTAGTTCTATTAATTTTTATACCTATTTGGCATACTTAATGGTTAGAAAGAGATAAATGGAGCTCTAGGTAAGCAGTGGTAAGTCCCCATGTGCCTTTTTCCCTTGAACAAACATACTTGTTGGTTCATTAGTATCATTAGCACCAGTATCGAGTGGATTGATAATGATTATATACACTAAAAAGTAATGATTAACTAATTTTGAAGTTAACAGTGAGCTCAACTACTTGCTGCTACATACTCACTAGTATGGTTGTAACTAAGACTTAGTTGGTGGTTAATTAATACTGTAAGTAAGAATTGGTTTATTATAAATTAAAAAGCTGATAATATATCATTTGTGACCCCAAAAGTAAAGGGTTACCAAAAAATGTTTTGCTTTAATTAAAAAAAAAAACATATACATAAAGAGGAATATATGTGAGGAAATTGCTAAGAAAGAAATGTTTTTGTTTATGCGTCCTTTTGTTGTGGAATGGGTGCTGTTTTTGGATTTCGGGGCAAGTCCATCCTTTCGTCTTTATTTTCCCCTCAGGTCTAAATCCAGCAGCTGTCTCCTGCAGACAGACCCCCTGAGCCTGAATTCGGTCATCCTGCCATCCCGACTCCTAGGAATGCCCTACACGGCTGACGAGCAGTGTCAGATCCTCTTTGGGCCGATGGCGTCCCACTGCCAAAAAATGCAGGTGACTGAAGGAGCAGAATTGGGCCAGGTGGTGTCCCAGATAGGAACATGGACTCATAACCTGATGGTCAGTGGTTCTGGGAAGGGCCCAGCACTAACACACTTGGAGATGGGATTCTTACCCTGAGCTGCCCCTGTAAGAATACCGTGTCTATAAATGGGGGAAGCTGCTTTTTACAATGTAGAGAAATAGCTTTGCATTTCCAGAAAACGAAGGGGGGACGTATAATACAAAGATTACTGTATTTTCAATGGGCCAATGACAGCACATTCCAGTTGGAAGGTAGGAACAAGTTGCAGGAATCTCCACTTGTGGAGACCACAGGAGGTACAATATGAGGGTTATTGGAATTATTGGAATGAATTTTCTTTTCTGGAGCTGAAAAACTGAACTCATGTAAAACCATAAGCACATTTCTCTTAAAAATAATGGAATAATGCACCTTAATTTTTGTAACGATCCATCTAAATCATTGCGATGTTTAGGTTTGGTACTATTTGAGTTGAATCGGATTTTGCTGGGAACTAATGTAGTCGACATCCCAGTTGGGGATTGTTCATTAAATGCTCTGCAGGATTGAAAAAGAGAATTCACTTCAACCTTCGAGCCCTGGAATAGCCAAAGCCTGAAGATACAACCCAGAAACACAGCTGGTTTTGTCTAAAAACCAGTTGCTTATTTGTGTCTTTTAGGTTGCATTGTGTGTGGTTTGGCCTACAAGAAAGGCATCTTTAGTAAGCCTGACTGAAATATGTACAGAACCACAAAATACAGGAAACAGTGGTATTGACCAGAGATTTGGTAGATTCCCGTTTCAGGGATGGACAAGAATGGGGAGGAAATGAGACTAAAAGGATCCTTTCTAAAGAAAACAGGAATCGTAAAATGATCATTTTGGAAGGGCCACCTGAATCACCATGTGGCCTATAATGCCACAGCATGCCTTTCCCACATCTTATCATCCAAGAGTTAAACATATTCCAGGAATAGCTGAAAGTAACAGCTCCAATATCATTTAACATCCTTTGGCTGGCGATGTCAGAACCGTTATCTGATTTCCTAAATGACTGGAATTGTTTATCGCCTCACGTTCGCGCCAGGGTGTCTGTGCATTTTTGTTTGAGGGAAGGGAATAGGGTGAATGTCAGCTTTTACACGCATCACCTTGAAGGGAATAAAATGGAAGATGCCTATCTGTAAGTTTATATGGTATCTACAGGAATGTCTCACCTTGCAAGCTGCACAGGCGATAATTCACAGGAGATCCACCAAACAACATCCTGACTGAATGTTTAAACTCCAGCGCTGTCTCAGTCCCTTAAATGCGTCTTCCTGTGTTCCCACGGCGATGCGGACACTCCGCAACAGCGGGGCTGTTTCCCGGACCACTGAACCTCGTAAAAGCAAGCAGTTAATTATATTGGCTTGTCAGGTGCCATGGCAACCCGCTGTGTTTTCCCCACAAACAATCGTAATTTTTTTTGTCAAACATCCTGCAAGGTGTTCGTAAACAATGATGGCAAAGAACACCTATGGTGTTGAGCGCACCTTGAGGGCACCGCATGGCCATTAAGACACTGTGTTTTATGAGCTGTCTGTCTGATGGACAACATTCCCCAGATGATGTTTAAAATGTTGAAATGGACAAAAAAAGTACGTTAAGATAATAATAAGATCACCCATGTCCTCCAGCAGAATTCCAGGGGCCGATCCACACGTAGGGGGCCCCGGTAATCAATCACACGTACAGGGCCCCAGGGTAACTGGGCCCGATTTATCAGCTGGCTCTAAAGATGGTTCTATTTCAGATGCAGTTGTACAGTGTCGAATCTGGTTCTGTAATTCTGTCCCACTGGGTCTCATTGCATATGCTCTACTTCAGCGTCTGAGAGTTGCCTTTGAACTTCTAGCGTCCTGTGTGCTGTAACGTACGACGACTATCTGATGGTTGTGGGTGTGTGTTTGTTTCCAGTGTTTATCCCTTCTGCACAAAGAAATTGTGCAAAACATAGGTGACGGCACTTTAAAATGCAGCCGGCTCATCTGTAGCTAGTTAGTGGCCGATGGTGATGCTGAACCATAGCCTTATTAGCGTTAAGGCTGGTTCTTGACACCACACAGCACAGAACAGCAGCTGCTCTCGTTAACGTCTGGTTCCACTGGCAGGGACCAGACCTCTCATGGATGTCTAAGAAAATCAAGACCAAGACTACAGAATGTGTAAAACTGACAAAATCTGCTGGTAAAATAACGTTATAAACTATTTGACATAGAGAATTACTCATTTGCTGCTGTGCCATTTTTTTCCCAGACTGATTTTGATTGTATTCTTTTTATCAGCTGGATATTTAACACATTCTTTATCTTGCAGCACTGCAGAGCTGGACTGATAATGGAAACTTTGTTTTCCAGTTACAATTTCCAGAAAAACTTTTGCATTTTTCAATTTCTACTGCAGCTTTTCTCACATTAAATACTCAGCCCTCTAGTGCTGTATTTATATTGTATTACTTCACTCTGTGCTAAAGGCACAACTGAACAAATGCTCTGTATATTGCATTTTTAACTGGTATTTATAATGATATAATAAGTTTATAAAATGGAATAATTTAAAAATTGTACATACAAGCAGTTTAGACCACATAAAACGGATTTAGAGCAATTTTAAAAGTACATTTATGATAACAGATGGAAGGGGAAAAAAAGCATTAAATGAAACTTGAGTTTGAACTCTGCAGTCAGAGAAATGTAAATGCCATGCTTACAAAACCGCGTGTTCGGGAGAGCAAAATGTAACCAGAGCACGGCTCTAGCGCTAACCGTTAATTCCTTCGCCGGACAGCTATCGGCTGAAACAGAACGTTTTGGCTCCAGATTCTGAGGCAAAATGGGCCGAATCTGATATTCCGCAAGTAAAGTGTGATCTCACAGGATGAAAGGGAGCATGGAGGTAGCTCTAAGGAGAAACGAGGAGACGAGAGCAAGCAGAGCTGTGAACAAGGCGATCGGAAAGAGATGGGCGAGCATTCGGCAGTCATCTTGGGTCCTGTAAAAGACTCCGATTGGCAGTGAGACAGAGAACAGCAGAGATGCAAATGGAAAACAAAGCAAAACAGGGCAAATGTCAAAATTTACTGCAGGCTTATTCCAGGTCTTAACATGCGTCAGTGCTTGGTTGTAAAATTTCCTGTCTTGTCCATCAATCCTTCCACCTTCTAATCACTTATCCTGCTCAGGGGTCTGGGGTTCCTGTGTTGTAGTTAAGTCAAGTCAGATTTTATTGTCATTTTAAAATAAATATGCAGGCATACAGTGAAACGAAGTGCAGTGCAGTGGGTATGATTGTACCTTCTCATTTTAGAAATGTATGCAGTTTACAGTGGAAAAACAATGGGTATAATACAATAAAGTGCAGTGTAAGGCAGTTCACTAATTATGAAGAGATTACCAGCATCCATGTGCTTCTCCCAAATGTAGCAATTTTCCATCCTGTCCATCAAAGTCCAACAGCTGCCTTTCTTGCGCTCAGCATGTGATGTGTTCCGGTCTTTGGTGCCATGTCGATGGGGAGAAGGACTGCAAAACCAAGCTGGACCCCCCCGTGGACGGCACGGAGTGTGACATGGGAAAGGTAGGCCGACACGTCCATGACAAGCTGCGTAACGACGGAGTGCTGCGGGGTTGTTAATTACGTATGCGGATGTGTGTGTGTGTGTGTGTGTGTGTGTGTGTGTGTGTGTGTGTGTGTATCAGATTCAATATTCAGCATCTCTATTGGCAACAGGTGTATTGGAGACTTAACCAGACAGTGCTCAACGTACAGATACTGCAGAACAATACAAGGCAATGCAAAATAATGTAAGACTGTGTAACACAATACGAGAGAGTACGAAACGATGCAGGACAGCGCGAAACGATGCAAGACAATGCAAAACGATACAAGACAATGCGAAACGATGCATGTTAGTGCAAAGCAATACAACACAATGCAAAACTAGAAAATCTGCAGTGGTTGATGGAGCTATAAAGTACATGTGCAATGTGGCTGTTATCAGTGAATGTGACAACGCAGTAGGACAGCGGGAGGGTTTAAATGAGCAGCAGATGCTTGTATGCTGTATACATTTACATTTATTTAATTAGCAGATTCTTCAGAGCGACATCCGAGAAAAAAAAGCATGCGGCTGTCAAGGAGCCAACTAGGCATGAGTGCAGCTCTGCGGACCTTCCATTGCGTGAACAGTAACCAGTGCAAGTTAGAGATGGGCACATTACAGAACCTTACAGAGCTTTTCAAGAAGCGAACAGATGAAGTGTTCAAATCAAACGCTGCAAGTGCTAGTTTCTGAAGTACAAAAATGCAAGTGCATGCAGTGCAGCCAAGAGACCCTAACCAAGGGATTGTATGTAATGGGCTCGATACTTGGCGTGATATAACACAGACGCTCATATTGACAACGACTTCTAACTGTTTATTAAAGTTTATGCATTCATGCCCACTGCCATTTGTTAGTGTGAAACCGTGACTGATAAGGCGACTCCATGCATATGTTTCTGTTAATCTCCATCCATCATCCGTTTCTGCTTATCCTGTGCAAGGTCATGGTGAGATGCCAGTCTATCGCCGGGCACCTACTCATAATTCAGAGACAGAACACCACCTGATTGTGGACCAGAATAGCCCAAAAAAATGCCGCTTAAAACATGGGGAGAACGTGCCGACTCTATGCATACAGAGCCAGGATCGAGAATCGAACCCTCAGCCCTGGTAGTGAGAAGCTGCAGTCCTACCCACTGAGTCACCATGGAAACTGTCAGTTTTTTAAATAAAAAAAACAATAATCCTGTATGAAAATATGTAGCGCATTGTCATTTTTTAGCTAATCCTTAGCCACATGAATTTCAACCGTATGAATTTCAGAATGCTGATTGAATGGCAGACAGGGTGGCTTTGTGGGTGGTGTGGTGGTCTCGCACCTCCACGGTTCTCGGTTCAGATCCCGCCTTGGCTCTGCTTTTACCCTGCAGTCCAAAAACATGTGGTTTGTGTGGAGTGGTGTCTCTGGATTGTCCGTGGTGTGCCGTGTGCCTCTTGATGGTCTGGCATCCCAGACAGGCTGCCCTTTGCATCGTGGGATAGGTTCCAGGCTCACTGTGACTCTGCATTGGATACGCGGTTATGGAAAATGGATGGAACTGTGTGTGACTGCCAACTGCTGGCCGCAATTCCAGTTATTTTAAAAGAAGGAAGCAACCTTTATTTGATGTGGATTCATACCACGATAAATAAAAATAACATTCAGCATTATTCAATCTATGTGAATGTCCCCTGCAATATATCCCATTCTAAGTAATTGTTGTACATTAATTAATAGTATATATATATATTTCATTTGAATTTTTTTTGTCAGGCAAATCTTTTGTGATTTTTAGCAATAAAAAACTCTCATAAAAAGAATGTATCCAGCCACTCGAGCCATACCAAAGAGCTCTGCATATTACTTTTATGTGAAATCAGGTTTTCCGAAAGAGAGAGAGCTCTCGGGTTCAGAGAGTAACATCGTCTTAGAGATATTATAAACACTGGGAAGAGAGGCAGCCTGTTCTGGCTCCAGAGGCGGGTCGGAGCCAACAGTTACATTTCAGTAAGAGGGCTGGAGTCACTTATAGTACGAGCTCTGACAATTAACACGACGCAGTCCCTCTTCAATGGAGCCATGTTTACGACTTACGTAAATCCCAATGCTGTATGACATGGGCCTGAATGAACTTTATTTAAGCTAGAACTCGGCCGAGGGCAGTGAAATGACAATGAGAACTAAAAATATATAATAATGATATTGTAGCAGGCAGGTTGTCTGTAAAAGAAAAAAGAGAAACATTCTCTTTACCTCTGTGAAGCAATAATTATGCCTTTATGGGAAATGATGATTTGTCCAAACTGTTAGCATCAGCTACCAATCGAACTTCCAAAGACTTGCACTATCTAGTTTGTTTCAGTCAAAACGAAAGAATCTCGAACTCTAAATCGCGTAAGCTGCTGCTACTATGATGTATGTGTTTTTTTTGTGAAAAATCTATGATCTTCGGAATGGTAAAGAGATTCACTGAATATTGAGGGTGGAGAATTATATATCATGATATGAGAGATTAGAAAAATCCGCGATATTTGACCTTTTCCTCTCTAACATAAGTGAGCAAATTCAGACGACCTGCATGATTGATCCTACTCTCTGTCCTTCTCACACAGAGCGAGCTTACTTTATACAACTATAAATCGTTTACATCCATATCCACTGGTCTTACGTATATGCATATATGAAGCAGTATTTCAGGGCTAGTTTTACACATAATTTAATTTAGGAAAACTGAAAGTTTCAGCCACTCATGAATTCTTGTGTCACTTGTGTTGTTTTGCAACAACAGCTAACAGCTAGCTAGCTAACGATTATTGGCAATAATGTTTTATTTCATTGCACAATGTTACCCTAGTGATACACTATGAACAAGCTGTCATTTAAATGTCAAAATGATCTGTCGTTTTCACCCTTTTTCTGAAGCACTGGTGGCCTGTGTCACTTCCTGTTCCGAACTTGACTTTTACACTTCGTGTTTTCATAGCTTGTCCGGCACGCCGTATCTAAGGGATGAGTCTGTCAAACTGTACACCGGGCCATTCCTTTGGTAACAACTATGAGCATGTGCATTCATGTAACGCTGATGCTCCACAGAGCCCTCATCAAGTCGACATTTCAACTAACACACGAAGCCAGCGCACGTGTAAAACACACGTGAGGGCAAAACTGTCTTTGTTGGTTTTTTTTGATGTCACAACAGAGGAATCCAGGTTACCCCTGGTTCTCTGTATCATCTGTGGTGCCATGCGCCGCCTGGCATGCGGCAGTACCGCTAATGCGCCACCTGGCGCTCTGTCGCGGCGAATACGGCACTCTCAGTGTTACCGCTGCTCTCTTGCAGTGGTGCCGGGCTGGCGAGTGTGTCAGCTGGGCAGTGCCGCCAGATCAGATGCTGGGCCAGTGGAGCACTTGGGGATCCTGGGGCCCCTGCAGTCGAACCTGCGGCACGGGGGTTCGGGCCCGACGACGTGGCTGCCAGAGCCCCAGGTAAGGTGCTGGTGCCCCATCATCTCTGCAATGTCCCTGCTGTCTTTGGGAAAGGTGTCACGATGCACACCGAGCTTGAAAGAGTTGTCTGTGATTTTGGAAGTGGATTTAACCTGGAAAATGGCTGCAGCTAATGGGAAGCTAGCTAGACTCAGCTCCTATTTTTAACAGATATATAAACAGTTAATATATGTTACCGTAATATAAATGTGTGGTTTGATGCTTTTTTTGCCATTTGTACAAGTATGAGAACAGATACAGTAGAATGTGTTATTTTTCACATATCCCATCATGCTGTCTTTTTTAAAAACAGACAGAAAGAGAGAGAGACACACACACATATATATATATAGTTATACATGAACAGGGTCAGCCATTCAGAAAAATCAAAGCACGGTGACAGCCCAGGTGACTGCATGCTGGCTGTGCGTAGTTTATATACTATACTATATTAATTCATATTAACTATATATACTATATTAATTCATATTTGTTGATTACATGGTGAAAATGTAAAAAAATAGCAGTGTAGCTGTTGCATGTCAATTTCAGGCTGAAAGAATTAGTAAAGTTACTGGGTTTCTGCTTTCCAATATCAGATAAAGATTCTTCGTTTGCCGCCCTCTTGCAGAGCTGCTGGGAAAGGCTGGGAATGTCCTGGTCTGCAGACGCAGTACAAGCTGTGTGAGGACCTGCCCTGTCCGACGGGGATGCCCGACTTCCGGGACTCTCAGTGCCAGGCGTTCAGCCGCCCCTCCCTCCGCTGGTATTCCATTATGGATGATGGTGAGGCCACCAAATAAAGACCTTTCATTTGCTCTGGTCATGTAAAGAGTTAACCAACAGTATGGGTATCCAGGGCAATGGATTTCTGTTTCCATTTGACATTGTGTGTCATGATGCGTTCGTACTCTGGGGTGGGTTTACTGTTTCTGGGGGCCCCACTCGAAAAGTCACTTTGTGGCTCTCTGGGGCCCAACACAAATGCGTGGTCTGAGTGGTTGTGAACTGAGTATTTTTGGTAGCTGCTATCATATTAATATGCCACTCTCTCCCAACATGGCTCCACACGTAGTTAAATCAGCAGACTGGCTGCTTTTCAGCCCATCCCCTGTGCTGCGCTGAGGCTCAGGCTGCTGTCAGCCCCTAGGCCCAGGTCCCCCGTAGCTGCACAGCGGGGACCTTACTCGCTTTTTCGTAGAGCTCACTGGCCAAGATCTTCCAGCCCTCAGTGTCTGTGATCCTAGACAAATCTTTTTCCACAAGGGCTGCTTTGTTAGGCCCTTCCAGCCGCAGGTATTTCTTTCGTCTGCTCGCTGCCGGCCTAACGCCGCGGCGTGCACCAGATATGCACTGAAATGCGCCAGCGGAGCAGCCCCCTAGCTGCAGCCCCGGATATCTGAGGCCTGCGTATGGGATGACAAACGCAGACTTTCAGTGGTGCTGTACAGAATTACATCACTGCTCAGATTGTCTGAGCCAGGCCAGCACAATGCTCCTTTCACAGAGCTGCCCTGGGCTTCTCTGTCTGTCTGTCTCTCTCTCTCTCTCTGTCTCTCTCCCTCTCTCCCTCTCCCAAGCCTTTGGCATGCGACGGACACAGTCCAGATTCCCTCTCCCACTCCCGACAGCCGCATACCCCC
>JAAGVU020000113.1:202378-220697 GCA_011763525.2 Mormyrus iriodes
CTCCCTCTCCCAAGCCTTTGGCATGCGACGGACACAGTCCAGATTCCCTCTCCCACTCCCGACAGCCGCATACCCCCTGACCTTTCCTCCCACAAGAAGACCCTCATTGAGTGTCGGGCACCCAGCTCGTGCCGGGCAGCTGTGTGCCACGGTCAGGCGATCGTTTGGGTGTCCTGATAGCAAATAGCCATTTCCATAAAGGAACCATGACCTGTTAATTCCACGGCCATGTTTATTGTCGACGCTGTATTGAAAATAACCTATATCATTTTGTGACATTACACTGTGGTGTTTATTATTCAGGGAAAAGAAGAATCGCTGTAAAGCTTACCAAATTTGCGGTTAAATAGTCACATTAAATAATTCAAGTTTAACTATACATGTCCCTAGAACCTTTTTGCCACTTTGTTACTTACTAACATGGATAATAATTTGTTTTGTAACTTCCAGTATTATCCGAGCTGAAGGCGATACTTTTCTAAACTGAAAAGGTATAGAGTCTTTATGTATTGACTTTATTGGTATTTATGTCTTGCTTTCAAATTACAAATTACAAATTACAAATTACAATTATTTTTGGGGAAGGATTTGTGACCATGTTTCTGAATGTGCTGCATTTATGCAAGGAATTAGGCCATTTGAAATGCTGTTGGAATACAGTGTATTTACTCTGCATAGGCTTATAAGCAGGTTGATACTCGTTATCGCATCCTAATAACATTCAGATACATGTGCTCTGGTCAGGTAAAGAGTTAACCAACAGTATAGGTATCCAGGGCAATGGATATACTTTTAAGATGAGTAACCAGTCCAGGCCCTGTATGTCTACATTAAGAAACAAGCCCATTTAACTAAAAGCTCTGAATAACATAAAATAGCCCGTCCAATCAAAACAAACCATGACATTAAATCCTGTTCGGATGAAGTGCTGCATAAATTTGAAGTAGGGTTTCTTAAATGTCCACAATATTTTATTTGAATCACTTATCATTGTGAAGTCATATAATTGAGTACAGTATTTGTATTATTTTGGAGGGAAAAAACAAAGTTATCGTTGTAATTCAGTTGTCTGGACAAGCTACATGTACAGTGCAGATTCCTTGGTGTTTGCATGGGGGGTCCTGAATGTACTATTTCTGAGATAGCAAGCCCTGGAGACTAGCTGGATCCCCCCAGTGAATGAGGATGGTATGCCCCAGCCTGGGGTTACGCTGCAGTGACTTTATGCTGATTCCTGAACCAAGCGCTGGCACTGCCCATTGCACAGAGCAGAATAAACCTGTCCATCTGGTCCATTCACGTGTAAGTGCTTAAAGATGTGGCATCGAGCATTTGCCTCCTGACGTACCAGCCACAGCGCGCATATCTGATCTATGAGCTTTTCTCACAGTTGGAATTAGCTGTGCCCTGGCTCACACTGGCCGAATAAATTAAATCAGCTAAAACATATTTTGCTCTATAAACATTCTGACTGCTGTTAAGATAAGAGCGCATATGTATAAGACAACAGATGGCCCACATCCAGCTGCTCTGCCTCCATTCAGCAGTTTGAAGAGGCATTGAAATTCCTAACTCCGTGCAGGCTTTTGAATATGGAAATCCCTTTGTCCGAAATGCGTTTCCCCTGTAAAATACATTAATGTGCTATATGGCAATCCACCTAACTGATGTCAAGAAGCCAGCGAACATCCATCCATCTATTTTCTGTAACTGCTGGTTCTATTAAGGGTTGGGGAAGGTCTGGAGCCTATGGGCGACAAGTGGGGAACAACCCAGGATGGGGTACCAACCCATTGTAGGGTATACTTATACACCATTCATACCTATGGACAGATTCTCCAAGTCATCGTAGTATGTTTTTGAACTGTGGGGGGAAACGAGTATCCGGAGGAAACTCCACAATGACATATTTTGCCATTTGTATTAGTATGAGAACAGGTGTGTTAGTCATTGCACTCATTTTTTTAAGACATGCACATGTAGAGGCGAGAGCAAGCTTTGAGTTTCAGTGTGGGGTTTGCGGCCTGTCCATCATCTTGTGGGGGGTGATGGACTTTGCACAATGGCCCATTGGAGATGTTGCTATCCTGGCAAGCGCAGGATTCAAACCAGCAACCTTCCGATCACAGGCCTATCCTGCTGAGCCGCACACCACCCCCCCTTGTATTTCAGGGAGCGGAGAATTTCCATTTCTAAAGAAAATTTGTAGCTTCTAGGTTCGTCATCACAAGTCTATTACTTTCCCAACCGTCAAAGGGCATCAGTGAGATCCTGGGAGAGTGTTTTCCAGCTTGTGATGGTTATAGGATCCCAGTAAGTACTTCTGTCATCTTATGACTCCAGGGTTTGTCCATTTGAATGCCGCATCTGTGATTCCCAGCTCTTCGCGAGGCATTCCAAAGACATGGAGGCTCATTGTTGCCGGTGGGGATGTTGATGGACGTGCATCTGCCTGGCATAACGGGGCAGATCCCATCCGACTGCATGTCCTACATCGGGACTGAATCATTTATTTATTTAGGAGATGCCTTTTCCAAACTGACAGACCGTACAGGCGCTGCAGAAAGGTCCTTCAGTACTCACTTATACTCTTTTCCAAGCATTTCAAGTTTCTTTTTTCACTCTTTCTTTTACATTTTCTCACTGCCAGGATTTATAAGACCTCACACGACGTCTGTTTTATCTTGTCCTCCGCTATGGGGAAGAGGTTCAGTCCCTTATACCTAGGCGATGATCTGGTTATCTGTCCTTGTGATGTCCAGAGAATTTTATGCTATTTTATGATTGTGCCTCTTGTATCAAGGTCCTTAAAAGCATAGAAGTACGTAATGGGATCCAGTGTACTTTCAGGCCCTCTGTCAGATTTTGTGCGTAATGGGTTGCGGTGCATCCTGCCTTGTTTCATTGTCTGTGGGAACGACCACAGTGAGAACTGGTTCCCGTTTACTGTGAGCATTCTGGCTCTGACATTCTGACTGGTTAGCTACCATTGAAGACACAGATAGGTCCATTCTTCAGTATTTTTTCTGCAGCTCCAATAACTTCAGTCCATTACACTGTCAGAAAAAAAGAGTACCGGTGTGTACCTTTGCTTGCCACTGGGGCTGTACCCTCAAGGGTCTTTCAATTGTACACTATAGCTGTAGGTAATTGTACCTTTCTAGGTACAGAAATGGACTCTGAGGAAGATTTTTGTACCATTGAGGGTGGATTAATGTTGTTTGTACCTTGGGAAGGTTCCTCAGAGTCCATTTCTGTACCTTAAATTAGGCTAAAAGCTACATTTTCCAGGGTACAATTGGCAGACCCTTGAGGGTACAGCCCCAGGTATAAATTGGTACTCTCTTTCTGACGGTGTATTGAGTGCCCCTAGGACGGGCTAGCACTTCTGACCTTGGTATTTAAAAAATTCTGGCTAACCACCCTCCCCTCCCCCGTCCCCCCCTCAGCCTGAAGACTTTGGCCGCCTCACCCCCCCAGCCTCAGAAAGTCATTCTGTAGCTGACCTTTAATCTTTCTCCTGTCTGGCATGAACCCCAGGCAACAAGACGCAAAAACATTCTTAAGTCGCAGATGTAGAGGGTCATAGGGTCATGCAAGTCAGCCCACCTCAGGGTGGCGCTCTCCCTGTTACAGAATATGTATCTCTTCACAAAATTACCCATATGCTCCCAAACTCTGCAATATAGACTGTCTGTATCTATTTAGCTTTTAATGGGACCTGTTTCTCCCTGTGACATTTCATGTGATTATGTTTCATGGTTTAGTTGGCTGAGTTGAACCACACTGCTGCGATTTAGCACGTATCTGGCATTAAATTATGTTTCCTGTTTCTTTTAGCTCTATTTTTCTTTTCCTTTTTTTGTTCAGCTGCATTGTACATGCTTTATGTCAGATGAAACCTAGGTTGTTGTTCAGGAAAGTGATAAACGAATGTGTTTTGGACTAAACAAATCTGTGGGGTTTCTGGTGATGTCATCGTAGTGTTATAAACGTTTTGGCTCTTTTTACGCTATATTATGTCGAAACAAGCTTACTTAGCGTTCTCTTCCATTCTTTGCGTGGGTGAAACTGTCACGATGAGCCGCTTGATTGTGTCTTATTTCAATGGAAATGTCACCTCATTGCTCCCTGGATGCTAAATAATAGCTGTCCACTGCTATGTCCACAAATAACAGAAAAGATAAGCATTGAATATCGTCCTGGTGATACATGAACTCCTCACGCACCGACAAATAACAATCCAGATAGGATCACTGAAGCTGTTTTGTATCAGGACTCCCCACAGAATGATGTCATTCCTTGACTTCTTTGACAGATGTGGAATTGAGCCAATCACGTCCTCTAGATGCAGGGTGTGGAATGTGTAAAATGTGTCATAGGTCTCTGGATAATCGGTGATGCTGGTTCATGCGTTAAAACAGGGGTGGGCAATCCTGGTCCTGGAGTGCCGGTATCCAGCAGGTTTTATATCCTGCCTGGTCTCTGATGAAACACATCTGATCTCAGGCAGATAGTAACTAATCAGGTATGATAGAAAACCAGCAGTGACCTAATGGTTAAGGAAATGTGCTTCTGATTGGAAGGTTGCTTGTTTCAATCCCTGACCAGCAAGGTACCACCCCCACGCACTGCTCCCCGGGCGCTAAAAAATAGCTGCCCACTGCTGTCTCATAAGGGTTAAATGCAGTGGACACATTTCATTGTTGCATGCTGTGGTGTGTCGACAATTAATTATTTTCCCTTTTTTTAAAACCATAGGCAACTCTAGACTCTGTTTATGAGGGCTGCAGCCACCCTATATTTTTTATCATGATTTTTCGTATTTTCATACAAATTTATTACAAATGTTGTAGTTCAGACTCCCCCCAGTTAACAGATTTTATCGTGAAGGACCTGGGGTGGTGTCCCATATGTCTTCAGATTGAACATAGCAACCCTGCCCTAAGGGTTAAATTGCCCCTGATTAATACACACAGTCAGCCAGAAGCGTAGGACCCAGGTTCAGTGCCGTTCCTGTTAATGTTCCTGATTGTTATTGTAGCTGCAGACATTCATAAAACCCTTGTCATGTTGTAGAAAATGATATAAAATGGTACAGAAATCCTTAAGGACAGCAATTTGATGATTTTTAAAAATCGTTATATGGCCATACTGTAAACATTTTTATATTAATTATGTGCCAGCATCTAAGTGCTGCTGCATACCAAGGATGACTTAAGGTCTGCTGAGAGATGAATGACTTTGCATCTTCCTTCTGCCCTAGAGAGGCCATGTGCCCTCTTCTGCTCAACATCTGGGAAGGAGCAACCTGTCCTGCTAGCGGAGAAGGTCCTGGATGGAACCTACTGTGGCCCACAGGAGTCTGGTGTTTGTGCCAATGGGACATGTCAGGTGTGTCCCTCAAGTTGGTTTTTCTGCGTACATGATGATATCTCGATTGTGACATCTTGGCTTTGATTATGACATAAGCAGGCTTCGCTATGTTATCTCGGGCTTGATTATAATTGTAACATCTTTGGCTTGATTATAGCATCAGCAGGCTTTGGTGTGAGATCCTGGGCCTAACTATAACATCGGCTGGCGTCGTTACCACACCTCATACTACTGCTTTTGTATGACATCAGCAGGTTTTGTTGTAACACATTGGGCTTGATTATGACATCAGCACACTTTGTTGTGACATTCTGGTCTTGCCTATGACATCAGCAGACCTCACCTTAACACCTTGGGCTTGATTACAGCGTCAATAGACTTTTGTTGTGGTATCTTGGATTTAAGTATGGCATGCTGCCTTTTCTACAAATGACATTTATCTGTAACTCAGACATGTAAACAAATGTCACTATTGTATGACTTCAACATTTGTTTTATGGATACTGTTTTTGAACATAGTGAAAAAGTGAGTGTCAAAGACATCCAAACATCCAAGCTGTACATAAAATTCAGCACTGATGTATAGTGTATGCTAATGTGAAATGTAGGTAGGAATGGATTTACTAATCAAATAAATCTGCTTCAGGAAAGTTTATTATTCAGTTGCGTAAAACCCACATTGCTCAGTGTCGTCTGATTGGAGCTGAGGTTTAGAATACAGAGGCCGCCGACGTTTATTCTTAAAATAAAAGAAGTCCTTTGAGGTGTTCATCTGTGTAAGCAGACTCTGCCATTTGTCTGTAAGATAGCCTGTAAATTATGCACCCAACATGAACCTCTGAAATCCCAAACTACCTTGCATCATTTTTATGGGCCCCAGAAGGATGGCGATACGTGCCGTATTTGCGATATGCTTTTCAAAAGAAGCAATTTCCCAGAAGGAGAAGAAAACACACGAGGAAAAAAAAAAACAAGCACACAGGCGATTAGCTCTGCATGCAGAAATACGATATCCCATCGCTTGTCGTTAGGTGCATCGTGGCAGGCTAAACAACTAGTAACGCTGTCTGCCGTGAGACTGCATTTCCTGCATGTGATGGGCATTTAGCGTCAAACAGATGTCATTCTTTAGTTTTCTTATACTGAGAAGTCGCTCCGATGATGTACAGTTTTAAGATTTGAGCATTCCTGAAATAACTTGGGGGTGGTGTGTGGCTCATTGGGTTAGAACACTGTGTCTGTGATTCAAAGTTCATCGGGTCGGCAGAGTGATTTTGCCTTTGGGTCCTTAACCCTTGTGTATTTGACTTCTTCCGTTCTAAATTCTAGAATCTATAGAATTTATCCTCATTTTGAAAATGGACTGGGGTCACTTCAACCCCAAAAATAACACAGCGGTTAAGCAAGACCCTTAACCTCAGTTGTTTCAGGGACTTGTTGACACTATCTTCTCAATTGTTTGTCTGCTAAATAAATGTAACGTTGTGTTTACTGTAGTTATTAAACATTGTAATTGTATGTATAGGTACCACTGTAGCCACTTTAATAATCATGTAAGCGTTTTGAAAGTTAAATAAATTCATAGCTGAGCGGAGATGAAAACCATTGTTTCCTTGTTAGTGAAATTCATGCCTGATTTATGTCATCCAGTTTACTGGTTTGTGCCTCCAGCCTGAGAAGTCGAACTGAACAATCTGCAGAAGTCACACTCACCTTGCCTCCATATATCTGCTGTATATCTGGCCTGGGGTTGTCTGAAGGATGAATTACTGCTTACTTTGCCTTTTCTTGTTGACCTTCTCCAGAAGGTGGGTTGTGATGATATTCTGGGGTCCCCGGTAAGGGAAGACCACTGTGGCGTTTGTAATGGAAATGGGAAATCCTGCAAGGTCATCAAAGGAGACTTCAACCATACCAGTGGGCCAGGTACGCCAACCAGATACCTCTCCCAATCAGCTTCAGTCTGTCTTAGCTGAAAGCCTTCCGTTGGTTGCGTGCACTAGTACTTTCCATGTGGTGTATTTACATTTTGATGCTCACAGCTGGAGATGAACTTCAGAAATTCACAGTATGTAACTCAGTGGTCAAACAGGCGTTGCTTCTTTCTTCATCTTGAAGTGAACCAGAAGTATGTATTGTACAGGCCGTTTCTCCCAGAACATCCAGGAGGCACCCTGCACCAGCTTGCAGTTGTCAAGAAAGAAAATCCTCCGAGAGCCTGAGAGACCCAAGGACATCGACCTTCACTCTCCTAAAGCTTAATCCATCACACATAATAAACTGATGTTCCCAAGGAAACTAATTCCCTAAGTGCAGATACTCATCTGTGGCTTACAAATCTGCTCCAGGATTTAACCACCCCAACAGAACCCCCCCACTCCCACCCCCACCCAAGAGAAGTATTAAGCATTCACTTGTGGCACAGTGGCTCAGTATATTGTGCCACTGCCTCACATCTTCACTGTCAGGAGTTCCAATCTGGGTCCCAACTGATGTGTGTAAAATTTGCATGTTCTCTCCATGTTATGTGTGTTTTCTCCTGCAGTTAGGTGACTTGGTGTCTCTGTATTGTCCATAGTGTGAGTGTGTGGCCTGTGTTGTCTGGCAATCCCATCTAGGGTGTTCCCCGGCCTTGTGCCCTGTTCTGCCTGGGATTGACTCCAACCCCCCCACTCTTGAATCAGGGTTTGGAAGATGGGTGGATTTCCAGTTCTGGCAAGTTGGGATGTCTGGTGTTTATAGAAAAATGTAAAAAGTATATATCCTTGCATTATACCAAAATTTATGCATATAGATACAATTTAATAAGTCAGCAAACATTACCATTTATTATGGGGTTGGCTGCAGAGATTCCCCGGGAGGTTTGCATCGCTGTGTTTACGTGCATGTCGTTTTCACTACACCAGACATAAAGGTTTGTTGCAAGTAAATGTAAAGCCTGCTTGTGAGTAGAGTCTTCATTAATGGTTGTTTATGTCTAACAAAAGGGGAGAGCAGGAACATACACAGCCATTTGCCGTATGAACGGAATGGATAAACAAGCTGGTCTTATGCAATGCCCCCCGGCTTTGGGCACTTTGCTGATTCTCAACAGTGGGAAAGATTGTCAGCACGGCAGAAAGGGGTCATAGTGCCCTCCACCAGCATCTCTCTGGCTGCCAGGGACTCTGTAATGCTGCAGTTTGAGCAAATGGCACTAATTAACGCTGAGGAAGACCAGCCACAACTGTGCAAAACAGAGCAAAGGAGAGACCTGTAAAATGAGAGGAGCTCCCTAAAAGCAGCGGCACGGGTCATTCGTCTGGTGCTCCCTGCTTCTAACAATAACTGAGCCGTGTAACGGCGTAGTGGAACCCAATAAAAGCACGCCTACTCTAAATCAACACAGCGTCGAACATGACAGTACTGGATTTCCTTAGAAGCTGGACCGAGTTTCTTTTCTGAAGGATTTGGCTTAGGAGGGACTTCAAATTTCAATAGGTTTATTTTTTTTTTGATGTTGAGTAAATGGTTAAAATTGCCCATAGATGTGTGTGTGTGTGAATGGTGTGTGAGTGTGCCCTGCGATGGGTTGGCGCCCCAACCTGGGTTGTTTCATGCCTTGTGCCCAAAGGTTCTGTGACCCTGAGTAGGACAAGTGGTTACTGAAAATGGATGGATGGATGGATGGATGCTATGTCGATGGTCATTGCATGACCTAATAATGGTGTTATTCTGCTCTCTGTGACCCTGTACTGGCTAAGTGGTTGGATGACAGACGGATGGAGCTGGCTGGGACAGAATCCCAGTGACCCTCACCAGGGTAAGTGGTTAGGAGATGGATATTTGTGATATATACATGGCCTGTTCATCTTATATACTTAAACATTCAGTTTGTTAATTTTAAAAACTGATTTCCATGCCATCCATCTTCCAACCACTCATCCTGGTCAGGTCAAAAGGGAAAAATTCTATTTTAAAAAGAACAATTCCCCCGTACCGTATTCTGATCGATATTATGCTTGTCTTCCCTTTAATAATTTATGTCTGACAAAGAACCATGGAGCCACTCATTCGTGACTGAGAGATGGGGGTCCATGGTTACGGGAAGTACGTTTATCTCACTACCGCCTGGAGGGAGTGACACCTCCCCCCATCATCTCTGTCTATTGTCGATCCGTTAGGCTACGTGGAGGCTGTGGTCATTCCCACTGGAGCAAGGAGGATCACGGTCATGGAGGGGAAGCCAGCAGAAAGCTACATTGGTAGGAACTCACACATGCTCCCACCCTCTTCTGATCCACATTCCCTGTTATTTCTCTGCCACTTGGTTAAACTTTATTTACTTCTGTCATCATTGCCAAACGTTTTTATACACTTCCATGCCCAAGCATCAGACAGTCCTCGGGTACAGTTACAGTGAAGTACCTTGGTCACAATCACACCCGGCACGCATGTACAGGCAACACTCTACTCACGTAAAACCGACTTAATTACATCCAGACGTATACAAAAAATATCTGCGATATATAGAGTTTACGATATGCGAAAAGGTGGCATGTGGCTGTCAGTGAAGCAGTGGATCTTGTTTTCATTTATTTAATATGTGTTGTTTAGTATATATTACTAGTATATTTTTGGTTTATGTGTTTTTGCTATGAAGTGTCCAGAATGGCACGGGGTGGATAAATCAGACTTACGTGAAATTAGACTTACGTAAGGCTTTGTGGAACAGATTACTTACGTCAGCTGAGAACTGCCCGTACAATACCTTTTGATCACAGGGTCTGTGCACCAAATCTCTACAAGACCAAAATTATTATTATTATTACTATGTTACGATAGGGTACTTTTTTACCAACTTGACACATAATGTTCCCAAAATGTCGAGAAACTCTCATCCTTCTGTACGTGTGTCCAGAACCCCCCCCCCCCACCTTGTTTCTCACGTGGGAATGATTGAGTCGAAGGAGCTCTAATACGTATCAGCTGACAGCTACTAAAGGGACGGGGCCAAACCGCACAGAATTGCTCCCATCATTCAGCGGGGTGCAGCACCACTCCCACCGGTATCCAAGTTAGCTCCGTCCCAGGCTGCTTGCATCCTAGGTGGCCTCGGGGTGGGGGTGGGGGGGCAAATGGGTGAATGAGGCATAGTGTACACTACACCCGCTCATATAGCATGACAATGAATCGTAATGTATATGTATAAAAAATGTGTATCGAAATGTATAATACCTGTTTCACTTTGAAAACCCTCTCTGTTTCTTCCCCCATTTGAGTCAATTTTGTTACAAAGGAGAGGGGGGGGGCGCTTCTAGGATTTTTTTAAGGTGAGATTATTAGAGGGGCTATAATTCATACGGAGGAGCCAACCTTATGATTAGCCAATGATGTGTTTGGAATCAGTGAGTGACAGGGAAGGGGCACATTGCGGGCCAAACAGCTTTCAGCTGGGGCCAGTGCCCCTCTGACCCCGCCCCTGTAAATGCCCCTGAAGGCAAACATTCCAAGTAGCAATTCTGGCTCCATAGGAACGTCACCCCTTAAAACATCTACTCTCAGCTGCCTTCTGAAGCTTATTGCTGCTCTTTGATTAGACTCACACTTTCCCAGGGCCTCACGGTAATGGACCCATATATCAACTGTAATGTCTGTAAGCCTTTGTTATATATTGTTAAAAAACTATTTATAGAAGTGTCTTGGGTGAATATTTGCCCATGAGTATATTATAGTATTTAATTCCTTTGCAGACATCCTCATACAGCACTAGAGCCTTTCTCCATACATACCTTAGACATTCAGTAACTCACATCCCCAGATTACTTACAATTTTTTTTTGCACTTTCGTAGTGGTTCTATAGTAGTTAAAGATCACACTGACTGAAGTCTGAGTATATCTGTAGAAACTAAACACCTGCAGTTAGTGACTCTTTAAATGAGTATTTTGGTAAAAAAAAAAGATCTTACGTTAGCTATACTTAATTTACACATGATCTGTCCATCTGTGTGTCCGCTTAGAGTGCGTTCACAGTGGACATGCTTCAGTAACTGTGAATATCTTGCATGCTTTGCAGCACTTAGAGACACCAGCAAGCATTCCATAAACAGCGACTGGAAAATCGAGCAGCCGGGTCCTTTCAGCATTGCTGGCACAACAGTCCACTATGTCAGAAGGGGATTGTGGGAGAAGATGTCAGCCAAAGGTCCCACCACATCCCCTCTGCATCTCATGGTAAGAACATGGCTGTCTTTTTCATTTAGACCACCCTTTACACTTATCGGTACTGAATCTGAATTTGAAGAAACATGGAGATTGGATGCCAAACTTTGTGGTTAGCTAGTATGCACAAAACAGTGGTTTCATCCCTTAGAATATGTTATTCTCCGTGCCAGAATTGCAACAGAATCACAGTCTTAATGTGTTAGTCTTAATCTATTACTACTTAACCTATTGTGACATCATACATCTTATGCCATTCTGACAGCAATAATTCAGTGTTGCATCATAACTACTGCTGTTGGGGTCATTCACCCATTATTACGTTACTCATTCATGATGACATTGCAATAAATTAATATTTGCTGATTCACCGTGTAACTCACTTATAATATACCACAATAGATAGCCACTTACAGATTAGTACTGTAGTACTGAGCTATTATTTTTGTTAGCTTTAATGTATCTGGCCATTCTCATCTGATCTCTGTCATTAACAAGGTGCTTTTCGGCTACAGAAACACCATTGACTGGATGTTTTCTGTTCATAACACCATTCTCTGTAAACTGTGAATTGCAGTGCATGAGAGTGGCTCTTTCTGAGATTATGTAACCATTATGTCTGACACCAACAGTCATACCACATTTAATAAACTCACTTCAATCGCACATCTTAGCGGTTTTAAGACATATCTGCACAGTAACTGAACCTCTGGCCCCCATATGCATGCTGTAGGCACTCCGTTACAGTCACCCGGCTTGCTTTTCGGCCACTGGGGGTATTACATTGCTCTCTGCTGTCTCACAGAAGTTGTTTTCTTATAACTTCTTATAAAAACATGCCTACACCATCATAGTCTTTGAATAATAATATGATATAATAAGAGGAGATGTCCTTTTTCAGTTTTTTAATTCTTTGTGTTTGCCTGGTTTTGGTACTTCACCCCATTTCCTCTGTCCATCCCGATTTTTTCTATCACATGTAGCAGGTGAAGTGCAACCTCAGGACATGCTGTGTCATAACAGCTAAGTAACTAATTGCGATCAGCGTGCTATAAGAATGGAAGCTGGCATAAACTGAGTCAATATTGACCTTTTCCACTCACAGCCCTGTCATGTGTGGGATTACCGGGTTATCACTTTAACAGGATTACCTCCTGACAAGCCTTTGGGATTCACTAGTGCCATTAATTAGATTAAAGTGTCGGAGGTCTGTGCACAAGACTGCAGACCAGGACTCTGGTGGAGTCTGTGGAGAGGAGATAAATGTTGGGGGATTGTGTTTGGCAAGTGATTTTATATATGACTGAGCAGAATGAAATGTCGTCTGAACAGAGCTTTGCATTTTGATAACGTTTAGATGACAAGAATTGCATGTATTTTTGTTTTCCCATTTAAGAGTGTAAATCTTCAAGCTTAACGGTAAATCCATTCATCTATCTTCTAACCGCTTATCCTAGTGTGGGTCGCAGGGCTTAAGCTGTAAATGATAATGATCCGTTTCTGGGCTGCATGAGAAAACAGCGTGTGGTGAAACTATGGACAGTAGATTGAGTGAGTGGGTTTTGAAGAATTCCCTGACACTTTTCACGTATCATGTTTCTGGAAGCACTGCCGGTGTCATGACTTGCACTAAGGGAATAATACCAGATAATAGGTTAAGTCAGTATTTCTCAACCCGTTCTCAGGGACCCCCAGGCGTTTTTTGCTCCCTCCCAGTTCCCTGCCAGACAGTCTACATTTTAACCATGGACCGTCTGGGGTTCCCCGAGGACCGGTTTGGGAAGCACTTATCTGAAGTAGCAGGAGGAATTTTGTCCTGCTGAAAAAGCTCCTACAACATCGTTGTCTGAGTTTCAGAAACTTTGTTTGAGCGCCTCAAGGTGTATGATGTCATTGCAGGTGCTGCTCTTCACAAATCAGAGCTATGGGATCCATTATGAGTACATCATACCC
Organism: Mormyrus iriodes; assembly: GCA_011763525.2. NCBI lineage: Eukaryota > Metazoa > Chordata > Actinopteri > Osteoglossiformes > Mormyridae > Mormyrus > Mormyrus iriodes. Next base: position 215,910 of record JAAGVU020000113.1, read on the forward strand.
ATGGAGCAGACCCCGGGGTCGCAGAAAGGCCTGCCTAGCAAGGCCAGCGAGCCTATCTTCATGTGGACCCACTCAGGCTGGGAGGCCTGCCATGCTGTCTGCGGAGGAGGTACTAGGATTGCTTTAGGTGGAACGTGTCACTTCATGTCCAGGAAACATGTTTCAAGTACTTTCAGAAAAGAGGAAACACATGAAGATATGTATTTATTTTTATAATGTTAATTATCAAGTGTGATTGTCATAGTTACACAGCAACCGTAAACATCTCAATCCGTGCCTTTTTATTGGGTTTCACAAAACTACATGATAGAACCCAATTTCAAAGGTATCATCAGGGGAACCACAGATATTTATTCATTATGAGGCCAGTTCAAACTAGAAGACATCTTCAGATCTTCAGAGTTCAGCTTACTGTTCTCTCCTGCAAGTAGGCCTGTAAATGGAATATGAAAGAGGAGAAGAAACTGGTGCTTCAAATATTACAGGACTCAGTTGGGCGGGGGAGCAGAAGATGTGGTTTAACCCACATCCCATTGGTTGCTTTATTGGATTCTTATTGAGTCAAACCAAGAAGCAATTAACAGTGTACAGTAATCCTGCTCACTGCGGGTTTCTCCATTAACCGCAGCGTGACCACGACTTGTTTATCCTCAATGCCCCCCTGCCTGTAGAGTTTCAAATGGTATCTTCCACAAGGAGGCTACATCTTTAGCAAGACTAACACTAAAGATAACTGTTATTGATTCGGCAGAGCCTGCATATGTTACTTTATCGTTGTTTTTTTTATGAAGTGGCCTTTCAGTCTCTGCTTGTTTTTGCCATAATGCAGGTTTATCCAGGAATAAGTTACATTTCTACCGCTGCCGATTCTGATGTCATACTTTTGTACACTTCTTGCCACACTGTTTCATTGACATGGGTTTATTGTGCATTAGTGTGATGGTTCGTCAAACGGGGATTTACATTAAAATAAAAAAGTATTTTCTGATAAAGAAAACATCATAAATATAGCAAATAAATGGCCAGTAAGATTTTCAGTGAAGCTGATTGGGTCAATTTCAGGCAGTCAAATAAACCATCAAAATGGAGTTTTTTTTTAAACATTCACATTTCCAGTTTCGAACGTGTTTAGACTGGATCCTCTTCCAGTATTATTCTGCTGAAGTTTGCGTCTGTGAATTATCTGATGTTTCCAGGGGAAAGGAGAACCATGGTCACCTGCACCAAGATCGTCAACAAGACAACAAGCCTGGTGGACAACAGGAAGTGTCGTCATCTGACGAGACCAGAACCACAGGTCCGCAAGTGCAATGAGCAGCCCTGCCAGACGAGGTAGGCGGGCCTACACCTTCACCATGACTAATCACAGCCAAATGTTTTCTTTCTGCTTTAGTCATTTTCAGATCTTCGTTACGCTTAGCTGTCGTCATGTTTGCCTGAATGCAGGGCAAGTCCTCTGACTTGCTCTCCTGCCTCATTCACTTTGAAACTATCACATAACACTACGGGAGAGCTCAGTGGAGCAGAAGCTAACCCTAACCCATCAGTACCAGGGACGCCATTGGTGATTTTTTCAGGGCAATACTCCTACAGTAGGCCGTCTTCAGTAACAGCACATAACTGAGGAACTTTGTGTGGATGTAGACGAGGATTCTGGGACACTCACTGTCGTCTTGCGTTCCTTTGGGTTACTATTGTGTGCAGACCGCTCAACACAAAAACATCTCACTTTGCGACGTCTCTCAGCGCAGCCGCTGATGGCCAGCTTCATTGCCAGGAACTTAGTTTCAGCACAAAGATGGCAGTGTTCCTCATCGCTTTGATGGCGAAAAAAAAGCATAATTAAGCAAAAGTGCTGTGTTGTGTTGAAAAATATGCAGTCTTTTCAAAGAAAGAACGCAGTTGTGATGTTCTTGAGAAAACCACAAGACAAATTGCACCTGGGGAGCCCTCTGTAGTCAAGTAATTAAAGGGTATTGAATGGCAGGCGACATTCTGTCCATAAATATCATTGATCTGAAATGTGAAATCCCTTCAACAAGGATGCAGTTTTACGACTCTATAACATCATCAAGTTCAGCTATAAAATGAATGAAGAGTCAATTGTAATACAATGTTTTTATACAATTCAGGAATAAGGGGACTGTAATGAGATTAGACAAGTGTTTTGGACATTTTTTAAGTTAAACATGAGTCCATGTTGACTTTTAGTGCTCTAGGGACTACGATGTTCTCTGGGTTCTCTCCAACTCGGCACACTAGTAAATCTAAATTTGAACGAAATTTGTCTGAAACGCTTGCAAAAGTACATGCATGAAGTCACCCCTGATGGATTGGTGTAAAGAGTTATTTCGTTATTCTTGCAACACGTATTTCACTGTCTTAATCGAAAAATTATGCATTTTCTTGGAGAAATTGTAATTGTAATTGGCATGAGCCCGTGTCATAAATTCAGGACTACTTGTGTGTGTGTGTGTGTGTGTGTGTGTGTGTTTCTTTTTTAACAAATCACGCTATAACTGGCAGTAAACTGAAAATGGAATGGGTTTTTTAGGCTATGCGTGTTGGCACTGTAGGAGAGTCAATACTTTACAGTTTCCGCGATGCACAGTGTGAACAATTCCTTTCTGTTACAATATGACAGATTAACATGCTTTACCAGCACATTATTATTAGAATCATTTTTGCCTGTAGATGATATAATCAACATTGTTTTCTTTAGCTGTTGGTACAAAAACAATAAATTATCTCCTCGAAATACTGAAATGTTTTCTCAAGACGTATTCTCATCTCATGGGTCTCGATGTGTTTGGCAGATATTTTGAGGGAAAAAATGCTGTAATATCTCATTCACAGCAGGCATTCTGATTGTTATGACAGAATTACTCTATAATGACTCATTTCTTATCATGTGGTCCAGCTAATACTTTTTTTTTTGTTAAATGTTGGACTTTATGTGAAGATTGAGCCCTGCCGTAATTTTGGCAAATGGTTGTTTTTTGGCTTAAAACAGCTTTCGGAAGAGAGAAACTTTGTCGAATACAGCCGTATTTCCTCTCACACAGCGCAACCCTGATGAATAAACAGTTCATCTCTAATCTCACATTTGTATCTGCGATACACCATGTCATCTGAAGAAATAAAGGCGGAATATGGCGCGGCAGTAATAAAGCTCAATCCTGCAAATTGAATGATGAGATAACAGAGTGCAGACGCTCCAGTCTTCTGTCTGAGCGGGAGACGCTGATAGGGGGGCGATCACGTCATGCTGCAGACTGGCTGAGCCACCGCCAGCTGGCCCTCACAGCCTCCCACCCCACTGATCTCCCCGAAGATCCGTCTCTAAAGGTTGAAAGTGACACCGACCAATCCCCCTGCACTCTCTCTCCTGATCCCTGTAGTGTTTCTGCCCTCACATCTGTCTCCCAGATGATCCGTCATCCAGGCCCAGCCAGCCGCCCTGCCCTGCATGCGCCGTGGCTGGCACTACCATCTTCTCAGTGCAGCTCTGAAGGATGGATAGTACCTTTTCGCAAGTCAGCTGCAAATAGTAAATTAATTCCAGCGATACCATTCTGATGCTGAGCTCAGATGCTGCAAATGGGCGGTGTGCGGCTCAGCAGATTAGGGTGCCGTGCCTGTAATGATGAGGTTACAGGTCCAAACCCGGGGGTTGGCAGAGTGATTTCACTACTGGGCCCATGACTCCTAATCCTGATTGCTCCAGGGACTGGCTGCCCCGGCTTTCTCAAAAAAATGTGCGTCACTTTGGATGAAAGTGTTTGCATAATAAATATATAATTGTAGATGGGATGTTTTGCCCCTGCTGGAGGACCTTGCTGCCCAAAATGCATGAGTTATATCAATGCAGGATGCACGCCATTGTCAAAGTTACTGACTGGAAAAAATTGAACCTGTCATCCAATAGAGATACTCATCACCTCTTTAATGGGACAACTGTATGTACAGCTCTATAAAAAAATTAAGAGACCACTGCACAGTTTTTAACTTCACTCATTTCTCGATTTATGGGTATGCTTCTGTGTAAACTATACACATTTTACGAACTGCAGTCTGGTTCTTCTCTGTTTCTCATTAATGAAGGGCTTCTTCCTTGCTTCTTCCTTGCTATATGGGACTTCAGTCCTGCTTCTAGGAGCCTGTTATGAATTGTCCTAGCAGTGCACTTCACACCTGCATTTAATGTTTCCCATTCCTTCTTATGGTCAGTTAATGTCATCCTACGATTCATGAGAAACTGTCGGATAAGTTGACGATCATCTCTGACATTAGAAAGTCGCTCCCTCCCTCTACCTGACTGGTTTCTGGTCGTTCCCAGTGTCTCCTGCTTCACCTTATTCTTGTGTACTGCTGTCTTAGAAACTTTGAGCCTGGAAGCAACCTGTCTCTCAGTGTAGCCTTCTGCCAGCCTAGCCAGGATTAAACCAGGATTTAACAATGCAGGTTCTTAAAAAATACGGAGTGGTCTCTTAATTTTTTTCTGGAGCTCTTTGTGTGCGTATGTCTCAGGTAAGATGGGATATACAAAAAGAAAGATTCCAGTGAACTTGTGCTCATACTTGTACTTACTTGCAAATGGCAAATAAAAGAATTATTTCATCATTTTATTTAAAGTATGTTTTGCAGTTCCTGTGGATAATGTCCGCTGACCCTTTAGGTGGATGATGACAGAATGGACGTCATGCTCGCGGACGTGTGGAAAGGGCTCTCAGAGCAGACAGGTGGCGTGTACCCTGCAGCTGCGCAACGGCTCTATGGTGAAGGCGA
>JAAGVU020000113.1:220797-240267 GCA_011763525.2 Mormyrus iriodes
GACGTGTGGAAAGGGCTCTCAGAGCAGACAGGTGGCGTGTACCCTGCAGCTGCGCAACGGCTCTATGGTGAAGGCGAAAGATCGTGACTGTGTGGGCCCCAAGCCTGCACACACACAGCGCTGCGAGGGCCAGGACTGCCTCACCTTGTGGGAGGCCGGCATGTGGTCTGAGGTAGTCCCGCTGTCACATGACTCACTGCTGCTAAGGGACGTCAGGCACCTGCAGCCATAAGAATCAGCACTCTGACCCCCACATGTCAATAACCAACCTAGGCCTGCCCCCATCGCCTAAGGCTCCTGCCCACTCTTACACTAAGTTATAAAACAGTTTATTTAAATGCTACTTGTTTTAGTGGTGAATTAGCTATTTCTCAAATGCACGATATTACAGCACACACCTGTAGATGCAGGCAATGAAATGAGTTTCCCTGAGTGAGTAATGGGCTAAAAATAAGTAGAAGATACAAAACTATAAGATAATAGCAGAGTGTAAGAAAAAAAAAGTGAAATGTGGAAACTGTGCAAAGTGTTCTTTGTCTTTTTGAATTGCAACATATTTGATCATTTGAGCAAAGGTGCTTATGTAAGGATTATAGCAGCTGGATTTTGGCTTATTATATCAACACAGTGAGACTACAGTGCACTGGCTATGGGGAGAATGTGAGTTTCCTGGTGGGGAACCGTGAAGACGTTCAAAACTCAGTCCCATCAGGCACTGCATTGTGAGGAGGGACTAGCCTTTCTCTGCTTGGTGTGCTGTACGGTAATGAAATCCATGCTGACCTTCTGAATCTCTCTCTCTCTCTTTCTCTCTCTCACTATATATATAGATATATATATATATCTATATATCTACATATATTGTATACAATCCCCCTTCCCAACCTGTGATTTAATGCCACCTTAAAAGCCAGTTATGAGCAGGGCTGTAACTCACCTGGGGATGTGATCCTGAGGACTTAACATGAAACAGCTGCTGACCCACGTCGGCTTAGCTGGCAGCGCACCAGGAACGGTGTCTCTCTGCCTTTGATCATGCCTCTGAAATTCGCCCTCGTGGCCGGGACACGTAGGGGCAGATGCGGATGGGAGGGGCTACGTGGACCGGACAGGCCTAGGCGTGAAATACCCCCGGGGCTCTGTGTTCTGTGCTCCAGTGCTCTGTGAAGTGTGGCCGGGGGATCCGGTACCGACCTGTGAGGTGTACCAACCCCCGGAAAAAATGCGACCTGTCGACAGTTCCGCGCGAGGTGGAGGACTGTGAGGACTACTCCAGATGCTACGTCTGGAGGACAGGCGACTGGGCCAAGGTGGGACGCCTGCCCCCAACCCCCCCATCATGTTACCTCCGAAGCAGCATATCCCAATCTGTCAGAGAGGCATCTAGAGGTGGTTAATGCTTGACCGACTAACTAACAGTTGCCAATTTGATGGAATATCTAGAACCCTGCTTCTTAACTGGTGGGTCATGGGACCATTTTCATTGGGTCATGGAGAATATGGTTAAAAGAAATTCTGGAATTGAATTGGAATTCTTTCGAAAGTGTTTTTAAACATGTTTATGTTGTTTTTATGTGCTATTTAGTATTAATTTTAGTATTTTTGTGAAATTAATTTGGATCAAAATTGAAAAAAATTAGCCCGTCAGGCTAAAGTTCCACTAGTCCAGAAAGTTCAGTTTTGCACCAGTAGCATGCATGCCTGGCTACGGAATATTTTCACATTTGTGCAGGCATACTTCAAGCCTGTTTAGCTTTGTCAGGTTTGTTAAAAATTATGAGTACTCTCACCGTAGAGAGATTTTTTTTATTTAAGAGACAAATGTAACATGACTTATGTCCACCCCCACATTTCATGCTCAACGGAGTTTTACTTACACATAAATGTTCTGAGGGCAGAATAAAAATAGTTGATTCAGAGAGATAACCAATCAGATTGTAGAGGAGGTGGGTCAAAGAAACCAGAGGAGGCGGGACCAAGACATCTGATTGGTTGGACCCACCTCCTCTACAATCTGATTGGTTATCTCTCTGAACTTTATTGTACTTTTGATTTGTTTTCCTTTTGTGAAAACAACATATTGTGAAACCTGTTCCCTGTCACTTCCTGTTTGTATATTGCCTCATAGCTTTTCTAATGGACTTTCTATAATACAGGAGCATGCCATCTGCAGGATGGTCCTTTTGGGCCTCCATACAGTGAGCGTACACTGTTTGTCCTCCATTGACCCAGCCTGTGCTGTCCCTCCCATGCAGTGCTCCGTGACGTGCGGCAAAGGAATGCAGTCGAGGGTGATCCAGTGCATGCACAAGATCACGGGGCGGCACAGCCACGAGTGCTTTTCGTCGGAGAAGCCAGCGGCCTACCGGCCGTGCCAACAGCAACCGTGCAATGAGCGGGTCAACGTTAACACCATCACCTCGCCACGGCTCGGCAAGTCTCCCGTCCTCTGTGATCTTCACGGACAGCTACCTGTGTTCACGTCAGCCGCTGATGCTCAGGCATTTGTGGCCGTTGTGTGTTATTATGGGTAAATGAATGGATCAGCCTTGAGCTTTATTGAGAGGTTTTACTGAAAAGTGTGAGCAACGAGTGTAATATTGACCAGGGAGCGAACTAGCAAAAGCACCCATGAAAATGAGTCAGCAAAAAAAAGACCCACGATTCATTAAGTTGATGTTACACTTTATTTGTTTAGCAGATGCTCTAATCCAAAGTCACATATATTTTTTTGAGAAAACAGGGTCAGACAGTCCCAGGATGATCTGGGGGTTAAGGGCTTTGCTCAAGGAGCCAACAGTGAAATCACTCTGCCGATCTTGGGATTCGAACTAGCGACCTTCCAATCACAGGCACCCAGCTGAGCCGCACATCACCCCCTTCTTGGTTTGGTGAACCAGCTGAACTCTTGGATGAGGTGCCGTGATTGGTATAGTAGACCCAGTCATGATTAGCGATCTCATGTGATTTAATCCATGAGTTTAAGCCACAGCACCAGTTTACCAGATGTGACACTGACCCGTGATTGAACCCACTAGCAACCAGCACAACTTATCAGGCGAGAGGATTAGTCTGCCAGCACAAGGACACAAACAAATCTAGACGTCGTCACCAAGAAGTGACATCATTGTCACAGTGGACTCACTCAATAAAACACTGCGATGAGCATCCACTACATGCATTTATGTTTTATTGTCTGAATGATCGCAAGGGCTTTTGCGACCCAAAAGAGGGAAAAGGCGGGTTTGAAAACACATTTAAACAAGATTTATAAAAATTTAGATGCTGTCATACTGTAGAATGTCAGTTCGTACAAGAAAATAAAAACCATATTGTGGAGAAAAGTAACATCTCAGAGTATAACGGACTATTTAAGGTCTACATTTAAGTTTCTACCCCATACCTAGGGTTGGCTTAAGGGTGGATTGCTGGAAAGAAGTCATGAAGAACAATTCAGGGTTGAAATATTAAATGGTCTGGCAAAAATATATGGTTTTAATGGGACTTATGGAGCTTAAAAGTTAGCGTAAGTTTCTGAAATGATGTGCGGGGCTCAACTGAGATACAGTGGATTCTGTTTATATTTTCTTTGACCTTTTTCGGGCCTACGAGGTTTAAATGGGTTATGTTCTTATCATGTTCTTTACATTAATAATATTCTATAGTATTTTTATTATTTTTCAGGTAACTCTTTCAACAGTCTTTCAAAACCTGGTTTTACCAATAATATGGAGTATACGACCCGGTTCAGTTGTGTACATTCTTGGTTTAAAACATACACAGAATGGCTAAAATGTTATTCCTTCAGGGAAAGAGAACCTATATATTTTAAAATGAAAGGGGGGGACCGTCTGTAAGGGGATATTGTTTATATGAATGTGCAGCTGCTTTTGCACACGATTTAATCTAAAAGCAGCTGCAGGGTGGCACGTACCGGGCGGCTCCCCTAGAAACCCCAGCAACCGGCCACATTTCGCCCCTAATAATTATAAATACGCAGTTTCAAATCTGTTTCAGATTAAGCCAGAAGGATCTATCTATTATAGCCCGCGAGACCGTTTTCATTATGACACACATTCAGCGGCCTACTTTTAATTGTCCGAAAATGCTTTTATATTTATCGACCGTGCTTTTATAATTTTCCTAAAGTGTTTTTTTTTTATTTGGCTTTTAACAAAACGGTTGGCTGTATTTGCTTTGCAGGGGCATGGATGCGTTTGGCGCTGCATTAAGCGATTCGGCTTTTTTTGTTTTTACTTTTTCCGTCTCCCAGTTTTACTGCATCTTAATAAGCACGTAAAGTTCCCATTTAACTAACTCTTTATATAGCTCTTTTCATAATCTTTGTTGGTCATTTTTACGTGATTGGCGATTAAGCTGCGAAACGCAGCGTCGACTTCCTCGAGTCGACAGTAATAAAAGTTGGCAAAATGTGGTTGTTATACTCTAATTACGATCCGCTTAGTTTCATGTTGAAAATAGAAGTTTCACAGATTTACAGGTGGCTTCTCATAATATTAATTAAATGTAGTAGTTACGGGGTTTTCTTATGTTACCAGAACAGTTTTATACAACATCGCCACCTATAGGTGAAAATATCAGGGCTCGTGGTTTATTTGGCATTCTGCACTCTTTAAATACGCAAATTATTTTTGGTTACATTAATGTATCTTTTATTCTCATAATCACCAGGAAGTGTAATTCCATAAAATAAAAATAAGTGAAAAAAGTTTAACATTTAATGCTTCAGTTATTTATACCTGCATATGTCTCGTTTTGTTTATAAAATGTAAGTAGTTTTATACATCGCACGAAAATGCATACAGAAATGTTCAAAAAGACATGTTTATTAATAATTGGAAAACTTGAGTACGTGTTCAGTGATGCTCAAAATATACCTTAAAAGATGCTCTTACTGAGCTAAGTGGGACTCTGCCCCTCTTCCAGGAGGGTTAACATTGCCAGAAATGGGGTATTTTTTCTCGTTTTATTGAATTTCGTCTTAGCCAGAGCATATCATTGCAGTCTCTGAAAATCATGTCAATGTGTGCCTGGTTGTTATTCAGTTGGCTAATTGCTTTCCAAATCATACAGTGGCAATCAGTGGAATTGGCTACCAGAAGGAGTGGTCAAGTACCTAATCCCGGAGACACTTGTAGCTTGTCATTACGATTCTCTTTTAGTGTGACGTTTCTGTCTGCAGTGGCTTTCATATTTGATTCCAAGCTCTCGACAGGCAGTCCTGTTAGGTGTAAGGGTGCTATTCATGGCTCCACTGCTGCCTGTAAGGCTCTTATTGCCCTGGTTCTATTTCTGTTTTCGTGAAGACGGCCTATTCAGAGACATCCTTACCTACTTTCTTCCTGTTTTGGTGTCCAATAAATACAATTAATGACAGAAGGTTGAAGCACGTCCAATCTTATCAATTTAATGTAATAATAATGTTACTCAGGTTGTATTTTAAGTTCTGCCTCTGATAACAGAAAGTAATGCTTACGAAAACATTACTTAGTTCCTGCAAAACTCTTTTCTGTTTTAATACCACGGTTAGAGCACAGAACAGTGGATATAGTATGAACAAATGTAAATGCTTTGTGGACTGGCTTATTATATTACAGTATTTCATTGAGTGTTGCTGGTTTTGAAGATATTTTAGCCTAATTTCCCAGCTAAAAATACTTGCCCCCCTTCGGGCATTTCTGCATGACCTCGAAGGGAAAACAGGGGGCGCCAGAGAGCGTGTTTCCGATGCATTGAGCCTAACTCCCCCACATGCATGGCGTGACTTACAGTGTTCTCCCTGCCCTTCAGCCGCCCTGACGTTCAAGTGCCTTGGGGACCAGTGGCCAGTGTACTGCAGGGTGATAAGGGAAAAGAACCTGTGCCGGGACATGCGCTGGTACCAGCGATGCTGCGAGACATGCAGGGACTTTTACGCACAGAGGATGCAGCAGAAAAGCTGACGCCACCAGTGGAAACCGTGTATTCTTCCTCCTTTATTTATATCAAGTGCACTTAAAAAAAAAAAAAAAGATACACACGACAAGCAAGACCCGGCGGTTTATTTAATCCTTGTAATTAATTTATTGGTGCTCTGCCAGTTGTGTCCATTAGCCGAGCTTTTGGTAAAGATGCTCTGAAATTTTCTTTTCGGCACATTGTAAGAATAGGAATGGTGCTATTCATTTTTTTTCAACAACGATTATCAGTAATATTAGAAATTGTCTGTAATGAGCAGATGTCAGTGTTAGTGTAATGAGCAGATGTTAGATGTTAGATGTTAGATGTTAGATGTCAGTGTTCGGGTGTGTCAGTGTCCTTAGTTTACAAGAATGATGTGTTTCCTACCTGTAGCAGTTCAGATTTTATTAGTTTTAGTTATTTACTGTAATCTTCATTTACTATTGTCTTTCAGTCTTGAGGTGCTTTTATTTTAAAACTATTGAATTTTGACAGATGGGATGTTTCTATTGTTTTAGTTCCACTTACAGGCGCATTGATGCGAATGTTTAATTTTGTAATTCAAATATTACATGAAGGGGATTTTATGATTTGTAAACTCTCTGAGATGAAGGGGCTTTTTTATAAATTAATTGGTAATTAATCTTGTGAAATTCAGTGATTTTGGGGGGGGGGGGGTGTACTTCCTTCTTCCTCTGAAGTTTTCAAACTTTTGGTCCTTAAATAACAGCAATAATAATTCATTATAACTACTACAAAATCTGCACTGTGATATTATAAATATATAACAGGCAAAAGCGAAACATTCCGAATTAAAACTTTTAAATCCAGTGCAAAACTTGTACATGTAAAAACAATACTGTGTGCTATTTATCGTGAATAAAGAGGAATCCGTTTTATTTTCCGGGAAAAAAACACCCTTTACCATCATTAAAAGAGACTGATTTGTTTTAGAAATTTATGACAAGCAGAATGTATGAGTTTTGCAAATCTGTGTTAAAATCCTTGTACTTCTGTTTTGTTTTTTTAAACCAGCATTCCCCTGTTGTGAAATTTTCATTAAAATACTTTGTTCCCCTCTAAGTCTTTCTGGTTTTTAATCCACACCTTTGCATGAATCTCTGGTGCTCCCAAAAAAAGGAAAAGGGTGCTTTTAAACACAGACACCGTGCTCACTGGCAATGGTATGAAACTACAATGTGACCCATAATCCAGGAATGGAAATGCGATTCAGAGAGCCGTTTTGAGAACAAGCATTAATGAAAGCAACATTATTTTAAGTTGATTTTGCAAATCATTATTTTTTTTATAATTCTTGATTAACGGACTCAAACTCAGATTAAAAAAATATGAACTCTTTAAATATGTAATAAACATTTTTTAAATACAACTAAATATATACTCATAAATTAAAGCTATACACCATAATTTTTACGGAGCCTTAAATCTTAAATTGAACCTTAACTGAATATCCAACTACGACCATGCAGTTCTTTTTTGCCCTCTGTAGTGGACTTAAGGCTTGGTTTCTGTTCTAATAAGCATATATTCAATCATGCTGAAACCTATTCTATAGTGTAGAGGACATCCTGGGCATTTCAGTGATGTCACATTTGTTGAGGTGTTACCAAGACAACCCAAACACTTGTATTATGTCAAAAATTGGGTCCCTGGAGGATGCAAAGATGTTTATGTATACAGTATATACTCATTAACTGATTTCACCTTAAATATACACAATATCTGACATTTCAGACCAACCACATTGTTTTGTTTAATTTTCCCTTGTTTTTTGGTGTCACCCATTTCTACATCCTCCAAGGCTCCTATTGTAAATGCCCAGCTGGTCTAATTACCAGGGGATGACTTGCATGCAAGGTGCCTCTTTTACTGATAATGCTCTGTCTTTTGAATGTTCTACTGGTTTTTCTATCGATTCCTCTTCCGTCGTTGGCAGATTAGGTTTACCTGGTGGTATCGGGCTAAATTTAGATATCATATTCAAATTCAACATTCCCATTCAGATTATCTTCAGTTAGATTAGTCAAGGATTCGTTAATCAGGCATTTAATGACCAGGTAAGATTTATACATATTTTCTTCTAGATCAAAGCTACTTACATTTTCATTCCCCTTAAACTCAAGTCGACTGTGATCCTGTAATGCACGGCTATTCAACGCTGGCCCCTGATTCCAAATCCGGGCCGTGTTTTCAGTTTTCCCAGGTAGTTTAATAATGACTGATTCTGATTGGCTAGAGGTTTCCCACCTGGCTCACAGGTAAAGGAAGGCTAAAACAGCAGGGCTCAGGCCTTGAGGACTGTGAGTTGAATAGCCCCACTGTAATGGCTAAGTTTTATAGAAGGGATGGGTGAATGCAAGTCAGTCTCATGATATCATACCTCCACAGTCTTCAGTTTAGCACACGCAGAATCACCCTGCATTTTTCCAGCTGCCTGATCGTTTCCACCTGTGCAGTGATACCAGCCGACCTGCTCACACCCCCATGAGCTTAAAGGAATCTGAAGCCTCGTCTCCAAAGTTGTGGTCTGAACACTAACTGCAGTTCATGGTTATTCTGTGTATCACATTTTGTTACCTGTGTACAATTCTGCCTCTTAGTCAAAAATCTATTAGCCACTAATCGTGATTCACACTTCAGACTTTGGAAATATCCCAAACGGATCTGCGTTTTTATGCCCATTAGCTGTATAATATGTGTAATGTAGTCCCTACCCTGTAAAAGCAAGCAGGAGTTACAGAAATGCTTGGCGAAACGTCAAAGAGTCTGTTTTAAATCGGGTAGTTTTTCCTCTTTATTTTTGGCTCAGTCTCTATCAATGGTAAATAGAACTATATTTTAAAATATAGAATTGTTCAAGGTTACTGCAACATTTCTTAATCTTGTACCCGGAACATTCCGTGTTTGATTTTCCTACGTTAGCTCATGGGGTAGGTGTCATGGTTTAAGAAGAAGCATCAATTTTCTGTTTTTTTATCTATCTTTTTAGGTTTGAAAGCAGTTTATTTTAATTGCTAAATTTGTGTGTAATTGACCTCGTACTTAATTAGATACAATATTCTGTACATTCAGGAGTGATGCTCAAATTGATTTGCATGTCATGAATTAAAAACAACGTCGCAACGTCTGGTCACACTTGTGAATGGATTGAATCCACATTGATTGTACCTTCATGCTGCAGACAAACGTTAGATGATTGATGGAAAATTAAATATGAATTACTTGCATTCCTTAGAACATATATGCACTTTTAAAGCATAGAAAACAATGAGAATTACTAAATTACTGTAGTTATACGAATTCTGTCTTGTGGATTCCTGCCCATTGTAGTGTGTTTTCTCTGCGACATTTCTGAATTACGATTCAGTCTATGGATTCCTCTTCCTGTTGGAGCTCGGAACACGGTTATTTGAGCACGGTGCCTGCGATGTGGATGCACGCTTGGCCGTCCAGAAAGACTTCTAGGATGGCCTCCAAAGGACGTGACCCTCCTTCCTAAAGTGTAAAAACGGGCTCCTTGCAGTGTTCAAAAGAAAGCTATGTTAATGTCAGGCCGCCATGTACTTGGGCGCAGTGGCAACTGAGAAATGTTTTTAAGCTGTGTCATGTTTCAAATACTATCAAATTTCAATTTCAATTCAATTTCAAATACTATCTGTCATGCATCATACTGAGTGTTTTGCGGCCTTTTAACTTAACCGTAAAAAGTTAAGGATAACCATTCAACAGGGATCACCGACACCACTCTGCTTTTCTTTCCAACTCAGAAGATGTCGAATATACTATCCCAGTTAGGTCACTTTGTTCATCAATGCATGGGCAATGGAACTGGGGGGGCATCATTAAGAATGAAGTGATGAATTACTTCCAAATTATGCAAAACTTAATACAAAGCTGATATAACTTTATTAATGAAAACCTGGGTTATATGCATGTTTAAACAAGCAAAAACAGGACTCCAAACAAAATAAGAACATAGTAAAGATTTATTTTCCAGTCTACTTGCGCTAAATGTATTTCTGACGGACCGTGTGGTGTATTTTGCTGTATTTCTGTACCTCTTACAGTTTTCCTTTCACATCAGCCCCCAAACAGGCAGCGAGCCTAAGCTGGGACAGTGTCCAAACACCTCTGAACATGCGGGCTCATAGTAAATCAGAGGTTTCGGTAGCCGCTCTCGTTAAAACACAGTCTATCAGCTCAGAAGAAGTTTAGGCCTGTAAGTGACCCTGCCAGCTTCGCGTGCGGCGGGCACACTGCCACTACACCTGCCGGTACCACAGGAGTCCGTTTACAGGCAAGGAGGAGTCGGATACCGTTACACAGGGCCTCCATGGGCAACGGCACGTCATGAATAATTGGGAGGCCGTGGCTCAGCGAGCCCTCCAGTCTTCAGACGGCGCCCGTCCTCGGAGAAACATGGATCTGTCGGCCCTGCCCAACAATAATCACCCAGAGAAATTCCTTCAGCTCGACGTCAACTCCTTACCTGCAAGTCACGGGATGTTCCAGGTCGGGTTCACGGCCGGGGCCGCGCTGTCGGGACAGAGGCAATGGCAGAACAGGGTTTACATGCAGGTACTGCGAGTCTGACATCCCAGTACGACTGAACCGTTAACCAGCTTGTGACTTTGTCTATAAGATACATTAGCTGGCATTGGTGAACTGTGGTTATCATGAGTAATGCATGGAATGCACATGGCTTTGTACCGATGCTCAGAAAAATTCTGTACTTGTATACAAACATCTGTTGAAACATCTGCAGATAATACGTATGGCATGTTTTATATTTGCGAATGGTGTTTTTTTTTCTCAGATTAAAATGATAATAGGGCTAAGTAGCCAGAAAAAGCTCTGAAACATTCGGAGGACATCTGGGGCTCTGTCTGGGATGCCCTGGATTCGTCATACAAACTTAATATACAGTGACACTTAGAACATTGGTTCTCTTGTGAGTTAAATTCCATCTTGGCTACAGAACTCCGGCTGAAATCGCATGTATAATTAGAAATTAACAGGCGATAAAGTGATAAAGTCTTGGGGAAAAAAGACATCTAGAAGCTCCTCCTTCTCTTTTCCTCTCTTCTCGAAGAGGGAGCAGAGGAGACTGCCCGACCGCAGGCCGTCTCCGGAAAGCAGCCCCGTGTTTGTGGATGGTGTCTTAGAGAAGCACGTCACACCGGCTACGCTGAAATGCAAAATCAAGAGGAACCCCCTCTATTCAGACATGCAGACGAAGGAAAGCTGGGAGGGCAGGAAGTCCAAGCCATCGTGGACGGTGCAGGAGTACGACAGGCATCCCATACACTCTCATTTACAGGATTATTTAAAGGTAACACAGACATGTAAACAGAAACAGTGATGTTTTTGCAAGGTGGTTGAAGATCACATGATCACAGTAAACAGACAGTTCTGCAAATTGTAATCCTTTGGCTAGAAGATTTAATTCCTTTAACACTAAGTCTAGCTAAATTGTAGTACATTTAGTCTATAGAGAGCATATCCAGAGGCACCATGAGGCTGAAGCCCCAAATGATTTCTTTAGCTCAGAAGTTTTGACAGCCATGCTCTCAGTTTAAGAACCAGGGCTAAGCCCCAGATGTCGAAAGATCCTAGTGACGATCCTAAGTATATCCATCCATCCATCCATCCACCCCACCATCCATCCATCCATCCATCCGCCCCACCATCCATCCTTCCATACATGCATCCATCCACCCCACCATCCATCCAGCCCACCATTCATTCATCCATCCATCCACCCCACCATCCATCCATCCATCCGCCCCACCATCCATCCTTCCATACATCCATCCATCCACCCCACCATCCATCCATTCATCCTTCTATCCATCTTCCATAACCACTTACCCAACCTGGGTAAACACAGGGTATGACATGAGTACAGCATATGTGGGATGCCAGTGTATACAGCAGACTAACCCGTGCATCACCCACTGCAATATTACCTCTCTATTAGGTGTCTTGCCACATCGATATTATTGTTTTAACTGAACCAGTTTGCCTGGCTCTTCTTGCAGCAAAGAACTGGCCCCCTACTAGATGTGAATTCATAGAAAGCTCTTCAGATTACTGGGCCCCTGTGTTACAAGCAAGGGACAATTCAGATACACTCTTGTCTGGATTCCTTTTTCAATCTGTGGTCACAGCTGCACCATGATGAAAAACATTCTAGTAGAACAAAAAACATCTGAATTAAAGATTTAGATTATTTTTCCTTTGCTTTAGTCTCAGTTACAGCGTTAAAAACTGTTAAATTCTCCCTAGTTATTAACAAGCCTGTCATAGGCCATATGCATGAGCCAAATCCAAGCTTATGAAATCTTATTGGTCAGATTCCATAAATTATGCTCACAGCTATGAATACTGGCCACCCAACGAAATAAAGTGTTGTCCTTCAGTGTAATACAGCCCCGTTGGAAAGACTCCAGCAATCTTATATGGTAATGCAACACCGTCTCAGCCTACGAGGACTGATAGGACAGCAAAGTACGATGAACTAAGAAGCAAACAACCGCCCAATTAGGGGCAGGATATAATTACATTAGCGGCCAACTGAGTAAACAGATAGAAGATAATTAAGAAGCTGTCTGTATAAAAGCCACATCGCATTAGCATGTTAGGCACGGGCTGGCAGCCCGTCAAGGGCATCCCCTGCCTTGTGCTCTCTGCTCCCTGGGACAGCCTCCAGTCTCACCCTGACCTTTTCCCATATAAGCAGCGTGAAAGATGGATGGATCGATGAATCACGGGTCTGCGATTTCACCGTTTTGTGCCTGTGAATGTTCAGGCTAGGGCCGGCTAACTGCTTCCCCTGTGGCTCATTCCTACAGGACGACCTATGCCACAGATTAAATTTACATTCATTGACTTAGCAGATGCATTTATCCTAAAGTGCAGTGCGGGTGAGGAAAGCTTGAGGTCACAGAGCAGGGTCAGCCAACATCCAGCACCCCTGGAGCAATTGAGGTTAGGGCCTTACTCAAACAGTGATATGATTACTCTGAAGGCCACGGGATTTAAACCCACAACTTTCTGGATATAGGCACAGTTCCTTAAACCACTGAGTTGATGGGTCATCATCACTCATCAACCCAGTCCTCGCAATTTCCATGCAAGGGAAAGCGACACATTTATGCTCAGGATTCTGGGTCATGTCGTCATGCCCGTATTAAAAATGAACTTGGGGACAGGCAGCAGAAACGTGTGGAAGTGTTCATCTGATCTGATTTAAGATGAGAGTAGGCTCCATGTCAACTAAAAAGCCTGAGTACTCATTGTCAGGCTCTGTGCCAATAAACAGCACACTCTCCCCCCTCCCATTTCCGACTGTTTATATAGAACACAGTAAAATCTTCTTGATGTTGGCCTGCATGGGAGGCCAAGGGAATGTCAACTGATTTCATGCCTGTGGATGAGGCAACAACAGGACAGAACAGCTTGCTGCATTGTTTGGAAAAGTTTGAGCTGTCTCACAGCTGTCAGTTGGGGGTGGGGGGAACTTCCTTTCAAAGGTGCTCTTTGAATGGCAATAACCATACAGTGGATGTGTTTACCACCTCTAAAACCATGCTTTTGCGTGGGGCCCCCAGTGTTTGGAGCCCCCTGTTGGCTACAAAAAGTCACCACACTCACAGGGTTACCAACATTGGTCAGCTGGCTAGAGTGAGATTTTCAATTCCAGACAAGTCTGCACACACATGCACACGTGTTCACATGCATCTAACAGTTTTATTACCTTGTAAATAGTCTGTATGGTTTGCAAACTACCCCAACACTTTTGATGTAGCATTATAAACCTTTTAGGTTTATAATAGAATAATATAGATTTGCTGTAAGCTTTCTTGCATGTTCGTGAGTGACAGTCTGAAGGCATGAGTGTCCTGCCAGATGTATGAGAGTTGGCAACCCTGCACAGTCTATACAATATTATTAAAGTATTAAAGAAACAAGGTCCTCGTTTAGGAGGATAAACAACTAGCTAGCCACAATCTTCTGATTCTACTCACTAGGTATTAATTTAGTCTTTGAAACATCTGGGGGGCAAAGTGACTTTTTGAGTGGGGCCCCTAAAATCACCAAACTGGTCTCTGTAACCATGCATCGTGAAGTCAGTAAAGACCTGGAAAAATGACGGCCATGAAAAGATGTCGGGCATTTGATTTCAATCACACCTCGTCCTTCTTCTGTAGGAGGACCCCAAGGATCTGAGCTTCTGGCTGGAAGACCTCTACACCCCGGGGTACGACTCACTGCTGAAAAGGAAGGAAGCAGAAGAGAGACGAAATAAAATGTGTAAAATGGCGGTTTTAGGTATTCTGTCAGTGCTCGCAGTCATTATTATCATTACTGTGCCAGTTGTAGTTGCAAAAAATAAAGGCTGACTTCTGCATTGCCAAGTACACATATTATAATTCAAATTTCTTTTCACACGTGATGATCTTCTCTTCACAAAGCTTGTCTTATTTTTAATGTGTGCGATTAAAGACGCGTATATTTTTATTATTCTCTTCAGCTGTCTTTTCTCATCACTTAAGCGGCTGGCATGCCTCCACACTATATCTCCAATCCTCATAAACGCAGTACGTCATGCGTGACTGCGCGGCACTCGTGCCAGAGCCGAGAGAATGTCGTCAGAACGACCCTTCAGCCAATTCCTTAGATTAAACTGTTCAGTGCTTATTGTAGGCTACACTCTGCATTAGCTAAATCACAAATCCCCAGTCAATGTATACACTAAACGAAAAAAACTTTTATGTTGGAAGGCTATATAGACAATAAATAATGGTCTCTATTTCATAGATTACGTGGGTATTGATGTAATTAAATACACACGGCATGTATACTTTTATATCGCTATGTAAGGAGACCACACTGTGTAGTATAAGAAGGATTTTTGTGTGGATTTCAAATTAATTCCCAAATGATTTTTTATGTTTCAAATTAATTCCCAAATGATTTTTGTATATGTTTCAAATTAATTCCCAAATGAGAACATTCAGGCATGAATCTGAAGTAGAAGGCTGAAGTGGAATGTGCGCAAACTAGGGCAGGCTGGGGGAAGATCAACGTCCACGGCGTCAGAAGTCTATTACGGGGAGCCTGAAGGCGCGCGCCCGCCCCTCCGCACCGGGTCCGCTGGAGGCTGCTGTATTATTGTTAGCGTCTAAAAATAGCTAGCTATTCGGTAATTACAGCACCACTCCATCCACATAAAACATAGCCTCTCCATTGTCAAGAGGACCTCTGTTGTATACTGGATTACTTGCGAAATTTCAGTAACAAAAAGGTATTGGGCGCAACTGACAGGTTATTTTTTTATGCATTTTGTAAAATATGTGCAATGTATACTAAAGTAAATTAAATATATACAGTAAATTCTAGGAAATAAAATATTCTCACAACTGCATACACATTAAATCATATATAAAAAAGTCATATTCGAGAACTTGTTGCTTCGATTTCTATGCAGTTATGTGTGTGTTACCGAAGTGTTCCTGCCTAACATGCAAAGCGCCCAATCACAGTGCATTAAGGCAAAATACTGCAGCTGCAGCACTAGAGGGCACTCCAGCACAACTAGAAAATGCGTGAGCGCCACAAATATCCTGTTTCAAGAGGTGCCACCATCGCTCTCCGGATTTTTTTTTCCAAAATACCTATGCACAATCCCTGCTCATATTTTGCTGGAAACATTATATTTCACTACACTTGAGGTAAATTTTTCTGAAATGCCGAGGCAAACAAATTTCATACTCTGATTTGTGGGCCCAAACCAATATCGGTTTTCAATGCAATCATATAGGCCTAACTTTATTCAGAAATACATAGTTTATCACATTAAAAACTTTTTCTGATTTAAACTGAATTTACGTTTCAAATAATGTCATTACTTTATGTGGCATTTGTAGCAGGTCTGTGTTTGAAGTGGTTTTTCTGGAGCAGTGACCTATTTTCGTCTGTGAGGTTACTGGTATGGTATTTAATCACCATGCTCCTACAATACTAGTAACCAAAAAATAGTAACGAAAGTTAAATTCCAAAATGCAACAACAACCACAAATGCCAGGCCTATATAATTTAATCACACCACGGCTAATTGCCCTTAGGACACGACAAGTTATTGAGCGAGCTTTTATGTATATACCTACAGTAATTTTATATAAAGCTCCAATATACATAACTGTGTTAATTATTTTGTATGTATTAAGCCTATTTAATAAATGAGTTCTTTATAGAATATCGTTTGGTTTCGACAGTAACGCGGTGCCATCCAGAAAACGTTAATTATTCCAAAAATGGAATATCAGAAAATGGGCATTTTAAATAATTTTACTACAATTTAAAACTATATAATAGTTTTAAAAACTTTCTCAAAATGTCAACTTAGGTGTCGGGACAGTCCTGTATTAACATTTCAATGCGCACAGAAGTCAACAAGCTTTTAATGACGGTAATGAACACGTAAGGAGCAAACGCGATTAGATAACATTGATTAATCCCAAACAAACGATGACTTCCGTGTTGTTCCGAAGTACTCAAATGCATAAATCCTAAGCTTTCTTTTTTTACATTTTCAATGCATTCTTCTAGGGTTGAATACGCTTGTCATCCATGCCCCAAAAGTGAAATATCTAGGATATTCGCCCGTTTTTCAAACCTGAGTCGGGATCCGCATTAGCAAACCTAAACAGCTAATTCGGAAATTAAAAAAGAAAGAAAAACTAGCTGCCAAAATGGGCGTTTGGAAACATCTTAAACTTCCTCGGGCAAACATTTATTATTTCAGCCTCACGCACGGACATCATCGCAACCAAAAAAGCTGAGAAATCAGCTGTTTAAAAAGCGTCGCTTTGGATCTTGCAAAGTAGCCCCTAATGATGCAACGTGTGCCGCCCCCTCCGGAGCACCTCAGTCCGCGTCAGTCCGGGGAGAGGAAGGCTCTGTGCGGCTGCCGGCTGTCGCTCCGCCCTCCGTCCGCCTCGCCTCCAGGAGACTATCCCGTTAGCTACTTCACTCGGCGATGCATATTTACCCCTGTGCCGCAAGCCTGCTCCGGAACGGCGCAGAATTAGAGAAGAGGGCCGGAGAGAGAGAAAAAATGTGTAAAGTTATTTACTCTGACGTCAATTAGTGCACAAAATGGCGAGACAGACGCCGATAAAATAGCTGCTTATTTGCAGAACAATATTGTTAAGAACTACAAATTCTTCAACGTGGGACCGATGAGACAACTGGAAACCCAACGATCTCGGCTGATTAAAAAGAACAATGGTTGCGATCGGCAACAATTTGTAAGGGGCAACTTTTTATACAATTTTTTCCAGCTTCTCAGTTGAAGGCATCATGTTTCTCGATGGAAAGTAATGAGGTCGCGTCTCGGCATCGCGTTCAACTCGGACCGCACTGCAACTTCTTCCGTAGCGTTGGACTGTTACAGATAAAGAGACACTGGCGAGAAACCGATACAATGTTTTTCCTGTAACTGCAACATGGCAGTCCTTTAAGACTGTACCCGAACTGCCGTCGGATGTATAGCTACATTGCCTGGACTAATTTTAAGGGATGTTATCCATGGATGCAAATAGGAGAAAAATTCTTACCCTTAGGTAACACTACTTGTTTAGTAAGCTAATGTACTTCGATCAAAGCCTAATCATGTATGATAATCGTCCAATATAGCAAAGCAATACCCTTCACCACAAATTAGATCGGGGATTTAATCTCATTTGCATTATATTTAACCTGTACTTATATTTATCTAACCATGGCTGTGAGGTCAAGAAGACCCTGGATGAGCGTTATTGTCGGGGTGTTCCTTGGATTTACTGCGGCGTCTTGGCTCATTGTTCCCCGGGTCTTGGAAATCAGCGGCAAGAGGAGAAAGCCTAATATGTGCTCCTACTACGGTAATGCTGGGAGCGTGGGTAAAGTGCGGGAGATGGTGGAGAGCACGGCGGGCAGCAATGCGTGGCAGAAGGACAGGAGCCCTATGTCCAGCCAGGAGGTGAGCGAGGAGGAGGGGGAGAGCATGCACAGATCTAGCAACGACAGCGGGCATGGAGGAGGTCCTTTCCCGCAGCCCAGGAATTTCCTATACGTCGGTGTCATGACGGCCAAAAAGTACCTGGATTCGCGGGCCGTGGCTGCCCATAGGACGTGGACCAGCACCATCCCCGGGAAGGTGGAGTTCTTCTCCAGCGAGAAATCAGACGGGGTCCCGCTGCCCGTCTTCTTACCCGTGGTGTCCCTGGCGGGGGTGGACGACTCCTACCCTCCTCAGAAGAAGTCGTTCATGATGCTAAAGTACATGCACGACCATTACCTGGATAAGTACGAGTGGTTCATGCGGGCGGACGACGATGTCTATATACGAGGTGAATGTCTGCCTTTTGCTTCGGGTTAACGGCGTATGGGGGGGAGGGGGGGGGGCGGATTGTAAATCGTTTAACAAGTGTAGGTAACTTCGCCGGCGGTGACATTCCCATACCCGGCCGTGACACCCGCCCAGCCACGCATTCCCGTTAACACTCAGCGATCAGCGATCAGCAGCATCTCTAACGTCACAGTTATATTCCTAATATGGTAACTTCACGACTCTCTGCACTATAACCTTTATCTGATTTAATCTTTCACGGATTACTATGGTTGCTTTTGTTAAGTTTTTATCACGAATTTCCACTAAAGCCCTGACTCAGTCAATCGGCCATAGTATTTGTTAAAAGCCCAAGCGGTAAATTTTAGTATTTAGCATGTGGATTGCAGCTTTATACTTGAGTATTTAAGTTGTGACCATCGATATCTGACCGTAGTGAAACTGACTGGGATAACTGTAACTTTACCGTAATTTTCACTCACAACAATAAATTCATGTCATGGACCATAGTCTGACCTTCATACAAATGAGTAAATTTAATAAAATACTTAATATTACCAAAAACTGACATGCATTAGAAATTGTTGATAAGAATACTAGGCCTGTTATAGATTAGCTGTGAGCACGTGTATAATAATCAAAGAGGAATACATCAGTCTTCGCTAATAGGCATACAAATATTCGTTACATGTGCCTGTCAACACAGAGCAATGTTTTTGAGGGCTTTGCAGTTGCCTTTGTAGCAAAGCTGCCGATTTAAAGGCCATGGGTGGATCAGGTCAGGGGTTACAGAAAGCCGATTTTGGCGATGCTAACCGAGGAAATCACTTGTTACCGTGTTATAAGGTCTGTGTTATAGATACGACTTCGCACCTCCATCCACCCTGTGATACTAACAGGGCTCTGGGAGATTACGCTAACCGGCTTACAGACCCAGTGATTATTCTGGTAACATGTAAAGTACACTGTATTGGCAAAAGTATTGGGACGCCTGCCTTTACACACACATGAACAGGTTTAGGAGTGTGTTTATGGCAATTTTTGACCATTCTTCCAGGAGAGCATTTGTGAGGTCAGGCACTGATGTTGGA
>JAAGVU020000113.1:240367-266993 GCA_011763525.2 Mormyrus iriodes
TCCATGAAGCTCTCTACGCACTGTTCTTGAGCTAATCTGAAGGCCACACGAACTTTGGAGGTCTGTAGCTATTGACTGAAGTTGGTGACTTCTGCACACTGTGTGCCTCAGCATGCGCTGTCCCCGCTCTGTGATTTTACATGGCCTACCACTTCGTGGCCGAGTTGCTGTTGTTCCCAAGTGCTTCCACTTTGTTATAATACCACTAACAGTTGTCTGTGGAATATTTAGTAGTGAGGAAATTTCACGAATGGAGTTATTGCACAGGTGGCATCCTATCACGGGACCACGCTTAAAGTCACTGAGGTCCTGAGAGTGCCCCATTCTTTCACAAATGTTTGTAGAAGCAGTCTGCATGCTGAGGTGCTTGATATTATGCACCAGTGGCCATGGAAGTGATTGGAACACCTGAATTCAATGATCTGGAGGGGTGTCCCAATACTTTTGGCAATATACTGTATGTGCCCTTGTTCTGTACAGTCTCTTTTCACTGTTTCTTAAAGGAAGTGAACAAATGAACAAATTATTAATAATACACCAATTAATACAAGAGCACTTTATGAACATGGCTAATCATGCTATTAATCTTATTTATTGCTTGATGGGAATAACAAGAAACTAACGTGATTTCACAAGAATAAAAAAGAGCTTCTGTGTATAATTCCGATGCATTGTTAATTTTGGACTGTTAAACCTGAAGTTGTTAATGCAGAAAATATGCACCAAACTACAGTTCTAGATCTTTGCTTTTCATTCATTCACTTCTCCAATGGCTTTCAGGATTGTCGGCTTACAAAGAAAAAATACTACTGCTTTAGTGCATGCTGGGAAAAATGAGTAATGCTGCCGTTATTTCACTAGAAAAAAAGAGCTTTTACGTTTCACTGTGACGTTTCGTTCATTTGGGACTGAAAGCCCAAAAAGGGCAAAATCTGCACCAAACTGTAGTTCTAGATCTTTGTTTTGGGTGCATTTTACAATTCGCTTCCAGAATTTCCAGTTCATTTACAAAATGCTTCAGTTACTTAAATGGTCAAAAATGCAACGTGATAAACAATAAGGAGGAGTATGTGTGAGCTTTCTCTCCCCTCTGCCTCCCGTGTGTATGCAGGGGACAAACTGGAGAGCTTCCTGCGGTCACTGAACAGCACGAAGCCCCTGTACTTGGGCCAGACGGGCCTGGGTACCACTGAGGAGCTGGGAAAGCTGGCTCTCGAACCCGGGGAAAACTTCTGCATGGGGGGGCCAGGCATGATCTTCAGCAGGGAGGTCCTGCGGAGGATGGTGCCCCACATCGGGACCTGCCTGCGGGAGATGTACACCACCCACGAGGACGTGGAGGTGGGACGCTGCGTACGGAGGTTCGGGGGTACCCAGTGCGTCTGGTCCTACGAGGTAAGAGGGGGCTGGTTTGTCTGGGGGCATGAAGCACTCAGTGCTGCCTGTTGCTTTGATTCATCGATCATGTGACTGCATTGTTCATACTTTTTTGGGTCCTCCACCGAGGAATTGGTCCTTTTGATACTTCTACAGCGGAACAGTCAAGTGGCCCTGAGATTCTGAGACGTGATTGATTGCAAACCAGTGTGGTTGTGTGTCCCTCTCTGACCCCCCTCCCCCCCAGTAGCAGTCGTCCCTCTAACCCTCTCCTCGCCCACTTCCACTGACTGATGCCCCCATTTTCACATTTCCCCAAGATTTCGAACTTCACCCCTTGATTTATGCGTTCGGTCAAAGTGCGTCGTTTTTTCTTTCCCAGGAACAATGTGTCTCGTCCAGTGAGACAGGATGAATCTTTTCTCTTATGGGCTGTAAGGCAAGTGAATCTGTTTGCCTGTAACTACATTTACAAGCGCTTTATTTTAGCAAGCAACAAAGCAAAGGCAAACTAGATATAACCCAGTAAGTAAATAAGCAAATAAATGCCAGAATTTCTATACATTTGGTTAATGTCATGCACTGTGAATTTTTATTGTTTATATAGCAACCACAAGTCAAATCGTCAAATACGTTCATACTTCAGTGAAAATATACTTGTTATGACTTATTTTTAATTTTAATATTATTAAAATATTAAAAAGAAATTCATTCTAAACAGCTAGAACAGCAAATGAAATTCCCACAGCTCATCTGAAGCTATTTTCTGTTGATTAGAAAAGAAATCATGCTTCTTAAAGTCATGTAATTGCAAAGAAAAATGGTAGGAATGCAGTTTTGATTTATTTTAGTACAATTTACACAGGAACTGCTTGGTAAATGTAGTCTATGTATCAAGTATACGTTTCATGTTTACTACCATTCATATTCCTCATTGGTGGATAGTCCTGGTCTGTGTACAATATTTTAGAAAAACTTATTCTTATAAGTTTCTTATTCTTATTCTTATACCTTATAAGTCATACCTTTCATAGTTCATTTTTTAACCATAAACTAATAGTGTTAATTTAGAGTGGTTTGCAGGAAACTCACTGTAGCATCATCTTCTTGAATGTGACAGTTTCATATAATCTGAAATACAATTTCATGATTTTATTATAAGACACAGTGAAACTGGCATTCAGTTTAACATTTATATTCTTAAGATAAAGTGTGTGGGAGTGTCTGGGAGTCAGTGTATATATTTCCAATATTGTCTCATTCACAATTTCAGGCCATTGTGCTGAACCTCCGTTCCACGGCTGCTGGAATAGAGATGAGATGCATATCAAATTACAAATTACAGACATTTGACTCTGACTGTAATTTGACAATTTTATCTGTGAAACAAAGTGAAAAGCAGTGTGCTGTATGCAGGCAACATTGGATTAGGACTCTGTGCCCATGGTCAGAAGGTCGCTGGTTCAAATCCCAAGGTCTGGAGGGTGATTTCACCAATGGGCCCCCAAGCAAGGCCCTTAACCCCAAATTACTCCAGGGAATGTCTGACCCTGCTTTCTCAGCTGTACGTCATTTTGGATGAAAGCATCTGCTGAACAGATAAATGTAATGTACGTAAAGCTTTACACTGTAACACCTCACAGCAAAACTGCCTGATGATACCTTATGATTCTGGTTCATTAAACTGTT
The DNA here is from genome assembly GCA_011763525.2 of Mormyrus iriodes. Classification (NCBI taxonomy): domain Eukaryota; kingdom Metazoa; phylum Chordata; class Actinopteri; order Osteoglossiformes; family Mormyridae; genus Mormyrus; species Mormyrus iriodes. Next base: position 243,434 of record JAAGVU020000113.1, read on the forward strand.
ATTGTGTTACAGGTTCAGTAGAATATGGCGTTTTGACGTTTATTTAAATCTCTGGCAGGTTTCATGCCTGTAAGTCTTTGTTTCATCACTTCTGGATGAATTGTCTGCAGTAACAATATCCAAGAGCAAAAGATTTCTGCAGAGTACGGTAAAGCTTCTGAGAATTCAGAATCGGAAGGCTTAAGGTAAAGGCTGTGTAGAGACTAGGGCCTCGTGGGGAATAAAAGAGAAAGAGAGATTTTAAAGGGGAATCCGGAGAGTTAAGTGTTGTTTCTGTTGTCTTCGCTTCACCGAATTTCATGCCATAAGTCAGTGTGTCGATGTCCACGCCATGCTTTTCGCATAGCAGTGAGCCACAGAGATGCATAGAGCAGCAGGCAATACAAATATCTGTACTTGTAATCTGAAAGGCATGTGCTTCCTTGCAGAGAATTGCTTTTGGAACATTCACAGTGTCCATGACTTGCTTTAGTGTCTGAAATCTGAAATAGGTCAGTTTGGTGAAAATATCTGCTAATGTACATAAGCTATGATGTTCGCCCCCGAAAGGATATGTTGTACTTCATACACACGCAAAGCAGCACAAGGGAAGGAGCACTAACCCCAGTCGCAACTGTGACACTGAAGGGCCACAGAATGGATGCTGAACACCAGTTAAATTGATCAAATTAACTACAACACACGCTGACTGATCTGGGTGGTGTGATCTTAATTTCTGCGGTACCCTAACATGAACTTTAGCTGTTATTGCAGCCGAGCTGTTTTCTTTAAATGGTTTCTTTTGGTTTTTAATACCTGGTTAAATTATTTTTTTTTATCGGAAGCTTAGCATCTGAGCCAGTTCCCAATATAATCACCCAGTCTCACATTACAATGGTTCAAGTACGAAGGACGGAGTGTGACTCAGGAAATAAGGTTTAATACGGCCGAATGTTCGGAAGTAATAAGTGACATCAGGAAGCAAGCGTAGCCCGAAAGCCAGCTCCGGGACACGGCGGATTACGCGGCAGGGGCTCGGCCCAGGCAGCACGCGCACCTACGCTCTTAAAATAGCGGAGTTGACAATGTCATGGCACAGTGGGGTTCGGACTGATTGTCGTGTTTTGCCTTCCGAGGGTGCGTGACATCAGCGCGGCCCGGCAGTGCTTTAGGTGGATCCCTTCCTTGATCATCTGAAGTCTGTGAAAAAAAAACGTGACTTATCGTGTTCTTTTAGGAATGAGCAGAAAATGCATTTGTGTGCATTGCTGGACCTGATGCATCTGACATGCACTGTAGGAGCAGGAACGTCTCTTATTTGTAGGCGCTTGGAAAGTATATAAGTGCTCGTTTCGTTCTGCTCCCATAATTCCACTGATAAAACTCGCCACATGGCCAGTCCCAAAGAAGCTTACCTGGGGCTGTAATGCTACAGGTCCTAGCATTTCACTGCAGATTTAGAGCAGTATTGTACACATATATGTAATGTAAAAATGTGACACTTGTAGGGAGTACTAATACTCGGAAGCGTTTTGATGGCTTTGAATTTCCATCGCAAGTAGTGTTTGGGCTTTTCATTTATATTAAAAAAGTTACTGGCAAAATGGAACTTAATCTATTTCATTCTATATATTACATTCTTTGAGTCTGTGGTTTGTTCCCTAAACATATAACAGTATCTAATGAAATACTTTTGAAACCTGCCAATAAAATTCCAGTGCAGCTCTTCTCAAAATGCTTTCACGTCCGCAGCCCTGCACCAGAAAGTGCGGCTGGGTGCTGTTGGCCCTTTGTTGTGGTGGGTGTTATTTTTAGGTGTGGAAATAATGAAAAACCCCAGTGAAGGAAGCTAAGTGCAACAGCTATGTCCTTCATAAAAGAACATTTTTTTAACTTATACAGGCAGTATATTTAGAAGGTGACCACACTGTTGTCATAAAATGGGAATGCAAGTACTGACACTATTCAGCAAATATCTGACTAACTTTGAATGTGAAATTAAATGTGTAAAACAAATGTGTTGTCAGAATCTTGACCAGATGATTGTCAAAAATTAATACTTCCATTTTTAAAGCTATTATTAATTAGCTGTTAAATAACAGATATGTATGTTATCATATTCTTTTTCCATCCAGCAAACTTTCTTACCTAAATTAAATATAGCATGAACTATTTGCAAGCAGCATTTCTTCAGATACTGAATGGTCTCACCATTACCTTTGCATTTTCTATTTATTTAATATTTTATATTCGTTTTTTCCTTAGCTGTGGGCTTTTTATCTGTCGTGTATGGCATTACTCGGTTATTTTTAACAAACGCCATCAAAAGCACTGTTTCCTAAAACTGTTTTTCAAGTTTTCATCTGCATATAGTTATACGGGTAAATATGATCTGCAGCCACCTCGCCGAGCAGCACCTCAAGGCAAATCAGCTGCCTTTACTAGGATCTTAGTTGTAGCCCGTTTGCTAACTCCTGTCTTGTCCTAAGCTGAATCCGGAATAGTGGCGATGTAGCTGCAGGAGGAACACCTCCCTGTCCTTGGAGTTTTAAACTGCCCTCAATGGAAATTTAATACTCTGTCGTTTTCTTTGTACAGGCTTACACTTTTTTTCACACCCTGTTCGTTTCCATCCCATGGCTTTTCATTGAAATGTAGGTTTAGGGACCTGACATTAAATTCATTCTTGGCCAGTTTTAATTTTGCTGCATTATTGTATTATTTGAACTCGCTGGAGCCCCTGAAAAATAAAATTACTTTCATGCTCTATAACACTTAATCTGCATATTGATTAAAAAGAAATCCTGTCAGTCTCCCTTAGGCTGCTCTCGTACTTACATCATTCTGGTTTTTAGATGGACCTTTCCAGCATTTTATTCGGGATTATGTTTTTCAGTGCACAGTAATATTTGTATTTTAATGGCTGTGATGTTTTATTCATTGTACAGTTACTAATGTGGGGGACCGTGGGGTTTGGCATGTAAATTACTGATTGATTGATTGATTGATTGATTGATTGATTGGCTTGAGGTTCCGTAAACTGCGACTTTGGACTTACACTATAGCTAGGGTGACCAGCTGATCCACGTCAGGGGGAACACTGAGGTAGGACAGGGTTTGCAAACTACCATTTCAGGTAAAAAGACCTGGATTTCACTTTAGCACTGAGTTCTTGCTCTTTGCTGATTGGTCAGTCTCCTATAATCATGTATGTGTCAATAATGTTGATGTGAAACTGCTGGATGAGTCTTTCAATCAAGGAAACAAACCAGCCAAAGCACAAGGAGAATTGAACTAATTAGCCAAGTACAGGAGCCTTTTAGTTTTAAAGTTTGCAAGTTTGTAAAACCCGAAGTGGATCAGTGTCCCCCCTGACATGGATTAGGTGATCACCTTAACTATAACAATGTTCCCCAACACCCATGAAATGAAAACTAAAAGTGAAGTGTGAATGAGCCAAACTATGCAGCTGAAGACAACTTTCATTAACTTGCTACATGAGGCAATTCATCTGTGTGGAAAGTGCTCGTCCCAGTCCTACAGCAGTGCTTGTTTGTTTGTTAACGGCAAAATGGATACTGTAAGTCCTAGTGTAGTGGGTCTGTCTGCTCATTAGGATTAACTGAGCATCCTGGAGTCAGAAAATGGATGGAAACACATTTCTGCATGGGCTGAAATTTTTTATTATTAAAAAATGACTGCTGTACATATTTACGGTCTAAGAACGTGTCCTGGGTTAATCGATAAGCACAGCATTTATATAACGTCTCTGACAGGCGTGCCAAGGATTTTATTGGAAGCCAGCTCTCATGTTTCAAGAATCGTAATTTTAATAGCTGCAGTGAATCTTAGTTTTCATTTTATGTAAAATATAAGCTATACTAGTGTGTCTCAACCCAATGCTTGGTGACACCCAGAGGGAGCAAAACTACAGACTATTGGGGGTCCCCGAAGACTGGGTCGGAAAACACTGATTTATACCGACATTTGTCGAGCCGCAAGATTTCTGTGCGAAGACAACTGAATGTAGTTTTTACTCTTTGCTGTTTTTGCAAATAATGGAGTCTAATGAGTCTAATGCAAACTTGGAGGGTGAGATTGTAATGTGTGATGTTTATATTTCCATTTTTAAACACGGACGTGACAACTTCTTACCTTCCATAGTGTGGAAGAAGTTTGCATAAGTCGTTTCGCGTTTAACCATACTCCACACAAATAGTGCGGTGAGATTTGAATTTAAACTGAATGCATTCTAGGAAGCTCTTTATGCTCTTTCTGATTCTAAGTCTACATATATGTGCATTTAGACATGAGGCTATTCATGAAAAAAATCAATTTATTGTCAGATAGTAAAATAGATTAAGTAGATGTAAGTACTATATAAAGTTCAGTATAACTGGTGTAAGTGTGATGGCCTATTCGAACAAAAGTTGTATTTTAAAAAAGTTAAATCTCTCTGGCCCTCTGCTTCCGCATAGACTGCATTTCCTGTACCCACAGCGGCGGACATGGGCTTTGGGAGCCGTACTGTTATTTTATGTTGCAGGCTTATCTTTCCCGAGTATAAGAAGACATCATCCAGTAGGAATAAAGCTGATTTAATTGCTGCCTGTCTGGTTTTGTACGTAATTGCAGACAGACTGAAATGCCTCATTATAAAGAGGGCGATGGTCTTTGGGATCATGACTTTATGCTTCCCAGGTTAATTCCTCTGAGGGAAACACCTTTTGTTCGCTAAGGAAATATCCAGTTATATCAACAGATGCTGTCTAAAACCCCAAACAAATAAACTGCTTAAAATAAAGACGGTTGAATATCAACATTTTTGGTATTTTATTGCTTGGCAACTACTTTTTTCACAGGTAGTGTAAGTTTTGTCTCTTTCTGATTTTATATATAGCTTAAAAGTGGTGAGAATTATATTTATAACTTTCAGTTTCTTTGTAATTGTCGTCCTTTAGTGAGAAATCAGTTATAGATGTAACTCACTCTACCTTCCTTGCTGGTAAGTGGACTATGGATCTGGTTCTGGCTTGGTTCTGCCTGTGTGGAATGCACATGTTCTGTGGGATTAGCCTGGGTTTCCGGGTGCTCCGCCTTCCTCCCATGGTACAAAGACACACTGTTTACGGCAAATGATTGGCCTAAATTGCCTTTAATCGTCATATATGTGAGTATATACGTGTTTCCATCGAAACATACACCCTGCAGGTTTCCAGAGTGGCTCTGGATTGCCACAGCTATAATTAGATTAATGAGAACGGACTTGTTAAATTCAAGAGAGTCATTTTCATTAGAGGAGAGTTATGTGTTTATATGTTTGATTCTAATTGGGATCCCAGTGGAAACACTGTCCTTATCATTTATAGTTTTATAACAGACATGACATCTACAGAGACACTTATCAAATGTCATCCTGTTTGTAATTTAATTTATTTACTTAATGTGATTGTATTTCTTTGGATATTTGCCATGGTGTCGCCTTTTAGTGAACCACTTTTGTTTAATTCAGTTCAATTTATTAATTCAGGAGCTGCTGAATTTCAGGGGGAAAAAACCCTTGAAATGAATAATCATCACAGAGGACGCCTTTGGGGCGATCTATTTTCTGATGTAGCCAAGCAGAATATGATTCCTGCTGTTGTCTTGTTATCAAAGCAGTGTTGTTTGTTTTTCTAATTACTTCCACATAATTGTTATAGATTTTGAAATCCATCCTTTTAGTATATTTTTCTCCTTTGATCTTAATCACAGGAAGCAGAGAATTCTGCAAAGCTTTTTGGGATAATTTAACATTTAAAATCATGTCTCTGTGTGGGTGGACATGATGACTGTAAGTGAGAGAGTGACAGGTGACTTGTGAAAACAGGGGTAGGTCTGTTTCACGCTGAATTATTAACAAAATATCTGTTCAATGTGGACTTGCTGTGGGCACGTCTCGCTGGAGACCCAGATATGATTACTTCCAGAATGGATGTTTTCGGGGGAAACAATAAAGCAAATGAAATTAGACTGTCTGACGAAATCATCCGTTGATTGTTTTGCGGTGAACTGACATTTCATGACAGGTACTGAGCCCTGTCATGGGCTGATGCGCCACCATGGATTATTCTCTGCCTTCTGGGACAGGCTCTGGAACCCAACGACCCTGGATAGGGCAAGTGGGTGTAGAAAATGGATGGATGGATGGATGTTACTGAATACAAACCCACCATTCAAATCATTCCCTCCATTTTTACTGGTGCTCTTATTCCAGTTTCCCGAACTTTTAAGCCAATTTCCCCGACAGCCCAGTTCCACATATCTGAGCGACCTCTCTGTGATTACTGTCGCCTTCCTGTGATCATGTGATGTCATCAGCATTGTTATTGTCGAGTTCTTTGTGAGCAAATAGAAAATCAGGGCCTGAGGGACTCTGAAGGACCATGCGTGATTTGCTGAATATGTAACCAAGTGGAAATTACCCCCATTCTCAGCACACCATGTGTATGTTTAAAATAACAGCGATGTGGACGGGGGCACTGTGGGGATGCTGCAGGAGTCATTGTACATTCAGGCAAGTTTCATTGTTGTGTTAGCTGGGAAACATTTCTGATGTTATCGCCAGTTGCACGATCACATGACTGTTACGTCCAGCTGCACGATCACATGACTGTTACGTCCAGCTGCACGATCACATGACTGTTACGTCCAGTTGCACGATCACATGACTGTTACGTCCAGCTGCACGATCACATGACTGTTACGTCCTGCTGTCACATGACTCAAACATAAACTGTTTTTGGATTTGGAGCAGCTTGAACTAAAAATTACTTGGTAGTTGCGTAGTCCAGTTTGTCTCAGTACATTTTTTGAATGATTTGGTATGATTTTTTTAAATGGTGTAAGACTATTTTGTTACGAATAGCGCATTGAGTTAGGTGACAGGCTGGTGAATGATAAGAAGCTAAAACGCATTTATGTCAGCTGCCTCTAATAAATCAGTGGAAAAGTTACTACAAGTATATTTATTGTTTTCTCACGGTGCTAAATTTACATTACAAATAAATAAACCAACATATATAGTGGCTGGCCATCCATCCATCCATCCATCCATCCTGGTCACAGAGGGGCTGGAGCCTATCCCAGGCAGCATAGGGCATGGGGGGAGGGGCTTTTGTTTTTTAACACAGAATATGAATTACTTTGGAAATGAATGTGAAAATGATAATCGTAAGGTTAAGTGTAATAAGACCCTTGATAAAACCTGGAAATATCACATTATTCTGTTATCCAGAAGACATCTAGAACCATCTAATGTAAGTGTATTCATAGGATATATAAATCATAATTCAATTTTAGATGTAGAAATTCTGTTGAATATGTTAAGCCAGTAATGGCATCGTCCAGGGTGGTACCCTGCCGTATGCCCTATCCTGCGGGGGACGGGCTCCAGGCCCCCCGTGACCCTGAGCCGCATAAGCGGTTGGAAGATGGATGGCTGAATGATAAGCCAGTCGGTCTTATTACATTATTTCTCATATATGTGGCAGTTGTCCCATAATGCTTTGGGGGAGGGGCTCCACTACTCTTCATACAGTTTAAACAGTACAGCCATCTCACTTACGGTGCATTTAGGCTTCATTCCAGCACAGATTAATAGACACTGCAAATAACAAGAAAGGCAGCATTCACAACAGTTCAGGTTTTCCTGACAGGCAGTTAAAGTGCTGTTTTGGAGAGCAGGTGTGATCCTACAACTCCTATCAAGCTGCTGTGTCCTAAAACAGCACTAACAGATCAGCATCTCTTCTCTGGTGTGGGCTCTAAATCGGCCAGCTCAATCATCTGTCTGCTTCACTCCGCGCCCTGCTGACCCCAGAAACTGCCAGGAAGGTGATAAGTTTTCGTGGCAGGGGTTGCACTGTTTTCCAGCACTACCTGCTGTAAACTGTGATAAAGCCTGCATTGTTTTTATGCTCTGCGCAGTCCTGTTTTGCATAAATAGCTAAATAAAGTTCAGTTGTTACATGCAACCATCGTGGCTGATGGCACAGTATGCGTGCCGTCTGAGTTTTCATCATGAAATGAAATCCACACAGTTCTCCCAGTCAGATGTTGTGTCATCAGATCATTAAAATCCTGTTACTAGCTTGGCAGTTACACTTTCACACTTTATTTACTAAAATGTGCATAGCTAGTAACGTAACATAATCTGCGTGTCGTAGGGTGGCATTCAACTGTAGCCTATTATGGCGCCTTTAATTAGGGGGTGATGGCTCCTCCTGAAGTCATTTGCCATCAGAAATTTTATTGCAGAACAACGAAAACATTCTCGACGAGGATTGTTTCACTTTGACTTTATGTGCTTATAAGCTAAGTGCTGCAAGTTAATTGAAAATCCCAGCATGGTGGCTTAGGTTATTCTGTGCTGTCTAACACTCTGCAGCATTAGTAGATAATGTACATTGTATGAACCATTTTCCGTAGTGAGCCCATGCTGCTTGGATGTTTGCACCTTATTGATCAACCGTGGGTGTCGATAACATTAATCTGTTTATATGTCTGTAGATCTCTGGCCTGATGGGCTGTTGCACCTGGAAGCGACTGTAGGCATGACTGGCGGCAGATTGGCATAGTTTAAAACGAACTACTGCACACGTGGCTGGAATTTCAAAGTTCCAGTTGTGTTCTGAAATGATCCCGCCTTGGGGAATTTGTCTTCTGCACTGTGAATTATCAGCTGCTTCCTGAAACTGGTTAAATTCCCGATTTTTGGGGGATATGGTCTGTGTGAGAAGCGCCATATGAGGGTGATTATCTGGGGCGTGATACAGAGGAAGCCTGCTGGCCATCGTGCAAGCGGAAGGTTCCAGTTAGAGCCTCCCTCTATCTGGACTGCTCTCCGTCAGGAAAACACCTGAAGGGGATTTAAGCCTTCAGCACTGATGATGCAAGTTTAGCCTAGATCCCAGCAGGCTTAGGGGCAGAGGCCTCCTATGCTCTGGTAGAGATTGTTGATTGGTTGATGATGGACTGCTGATTGGCCGGTGACTGACATCCGATGGAGACTGCTGATTGGCCAGTGACTGACATCTGATGGAGACTGCTGATTGGCCGGTGACTGACATCTGATGGAGACTGCTGCTTGGCCAGTGATAGGCCACTGAATATTTGTGTTATGTTTTATTCGGGCAGGTGGATGACAGGCAAACTTTACATCCTTGGTTTTCTGTTTTTTTTATGGGTGTTTCAGTTATAAAAAGGGCTCCTTAAAACTATTAAGCACTTTCTGTACCATTTAAATCCTCATGAGTAGACTGAAATTGACATTCACGGTGAATTTTATATCGTATTGCATTATAAAATCTTTATTATGGTTATTGGCAGTCAGAGTAATACTTTGCACCAATTTATACAATACATGTTGTACACGTAACCATTCCATCTATGATGCCTTGCGACCCCGCAACCCTGACCAGGATAAGCAGATGGATGGATGGATAGATGGATGGTTAGTTTGAAGGATGTACACATAACTTTATAAATGAGATTTGGTGATCTGGCCTAAGCATTATAGAAACATTCAGCAATACTTATTATGGTCAGGAGAGTATTCAGTCTTTATTTTCCCCCGATCCAGAACCCAATCTGAGACAGATAACAGGCGATGCTCCTAAGGTGGTCCTAATGATCTTCAGAGGCGGGAGTTTAAATAGCATTGGAGCAGGCAGGAATTATTCAGAAATGCTGGTGTATGAGGTAGATCCCACTCAGCCATCGACAACAAGAAACAGAAGGGTGCCGACGTCTGTTCCCAAAGTGTCCCTTTTTTCTGTTTCCGAGCCACACTGCAATGTTCCGGCAAAGGCTCGTGTCTCAGTTATCATCGTTCGCGTGCAAAGCGTGACGGTCCCACTCCATTCTTGCCAGGACCAATCAGGGTGAAGGACCGCCATTGACTGGGTCCTTTTTCACTCTGCATTTTGTGATTGGCTGAACGCCACATCCATCAGAGTCTACCAAAAATTGTTTGCACACTATTTGTACCTGATCCATTCTGCAGTATTTTTCACAGTAATACTATTATAAAAGTGAAATGATAGCGTGTCGAGTACACAAAGTTTTCATCTCTGCAGACAAATCTCAGTAGACGGACCTGGAATCATAAGTTTGTAGTGAAGACTGATTCTCGTCTGCAGTCTGCTGCTGGTAATATGATGTCGGTCTATAGTCAGCTTTGCTATATGCTTTGTGGATAAAAATGCTCATATTTTTCCATTTTGGTGAGCCTAGAGAGCAAGCTACCTTTGTTTTAGATGGTATGTTTAAAGCAGGCGTGGGGGTGGTGAGTAGCTTCTGTGGATGTGATCAGAAGGTTGCTGGTTCAAATCCTGCCCTTGGCGGAGTAGTTGTGTGTCTGTTGGACTCCTGAGCAAGACCCTTAACTCCCAAATCAAAAAAAAACTCCAGGGGTGCTTGATAAATGACCAGACCCTGCACTCATACCCCAAACTTTGCTCTGAACTGTGTATATCTCAAAGGAGAGCAGGATGAGATATGGGAAAAGAAGCGTTCCAGTGTGCTTGTGCAAAAGGCCGTTTTATTTAAGTTCAGCGGGGGGTTTCTCTTTGATTAGTCTTGTCGATTATTGCCTTTTGATTTGGATGTTGGGCTGCGTGTTTGATCAGCACTGCCGCAGTTTGGTTAGTCTTCTGTACTGTGTGCAGGGAAACTCAGCGTACTGGATGGAATGCTAAGGGTTCCATTGGTGCTGTAAGGAGCTTGAGATTATACTGGGTGATCCGATCAGCCGAGGCACTTGCTAAGTGGGGAAGGAATGCAGGAACATTTTACAAGTGCTTAATGATGCCCCCTGAACAGGTGACTGGCCTTAATAGCAATATTTATCTTGTGCTCAAAATGATACAGTCCAAAACCATTAACATGGTATAAGTAAGTAACATAGATCTATCCCAGTAGGAAATCAACTGATTACGTTAGGTCAGTAATACATTTGTTAATTCTAGACTTAACTAGTCTTTATCCAAGCATAATCCTAGTAATCTGCTTCCAGTAACTGGATCACTTGATTTCAGTCATATGCCCCCCAACCAGCATTACCAGACATTTTTATACATTCTGAAATTCGTGTTATATGTCGTTTGTGCATTGTGAGTATGAAATCTCATATTGTTAGATTGTGAGGGAATCATTGTCATTTTCTTCACGTCGGAAGGTTAGGTTTTGCTTTTCAGGGTTTTTATTTAAATTCTCTGCATATTTCCATGTGAACCGCATGCTCCCAGAGCCAGGCCATGGAGATACGAGCAAGCAGGCTTACATGCTAAGCTCCTGTGCCTCACAGCGTGATGCATGTGTAAAAAAATACAGTCATTACCTGGGAGGAAGCTAATCACATAACCTTGGTGCGCCTCATCGTGCCTCTGATAAGGATTAATTTAGTAACCATGCAATCCAGAACCTTCTATTCGTCAGGAAAAAATCTATTCCTGTCCACTTGAAAGAGTGAGCCGTGTTGTCCTCAGAAATTCGTCGAGGTGTCGGCGGTGCCAAAAACACGTCCTTGAGGCCCGGGGCGATTTTTCTGGACGTCACCCATGCGCCTGCCGACCTGAACTGTGGATTTATTCAGAGGTGTGTGGCAGCCTTATGATTTATGGTGCTGGGCGGGAGCGAGAGGCCTGCATGTTAATGAGCGACTCGCCACTGGTGACTGAGAGGCCCCTTTGTGCGGCCCACCCCTGGGAGGACGTGGGGGGTTTTTTTGGTCCCCTGGGGGGGGGGGGGCTTTTCGGCACGTTTTCTGTGAATTTGAGTTCACTTAAGAAGCAGCAATGACATAGAGAGACATTGGTTTGCTGTTACAGCGACATGGGTAACGTGTCACACCTGCCCTCCACACTCATTGGCTCTCGAGTCCCCAGTGAACCGCCATTCAGAGAAGGGGCCTATACAGGGGTGGGGACACAGGTACACTGGCTCCAGCTGAATGCTGATTGGCCCCCACCCCTGTCACTCACTGATTCAGAACATATCATTGCCTAGTAATAAGATTAGCCCATCTATATGAAGTAAGGCTCCTCTTATGGTCTCCAGTGTAAAAAATCCTAGAGTTGCCCCTTATTGTTAGAGCGTGGCTTCTGCTTTCCGGGGGAACGTGGATCCTGTGGGAGTGGAAAGAGCGCAGAGCTGCGCAGATGCCGTTTTCTCGATGGCGCCATCTATTGGGGCCTTACATTTGCCATGAAGTTGTTTCAGCTATGCTAATCTAATCAGTGTCACCTTCAGCTGATTTTCTGAGAAGCATACATCTCCCCTTAATGCAGCGATTGGGCTGCGGTTAATAGTGGTCTTAGGTTATCTGTAAGACGTCACACATCTGTTGGGGTTTGCATACATTCCGCAAGGCATAATTAAGATTTAAAAATTATACTGAACATATCTTGGTGGGCGTTGGGAAACTGGGGCTGTGCCTCATCGTAAATCACACCGTTGAATATGGTTGGAACAGCCACTCTTCTGGAGGCATCTCAGTGATGCTTTGTGCTTTTAGGGTAACCTGTAATCTCTTGATCTGCCCATTATGCTGAGTGCTGAGCACGGCGACGGGCTGCACGTGTCCAACGTCAGTAATGTGCTGTGCAGCTCTTTGCTGTATAGTGATGCAGTATGCATCCTAAGGAGGCACACCTGAGTAAGAACACGTTCGCTTCACACATTATCTCCTGCATCAAGAATACCTTAACGACAACCAACCGCGGCTTCAGAAAGAGGAGGGAAAAAAAGGGTTCGAAGAAATTGAGCTAAATGAAGAAAGAAAAATGGATGGGTGAGTGAAACATCATCATCATAATCATCATCATCACTATCATCATCATCATCACCATCATCATCATCACTATCATCATCATCATCATCATCACTATCATCATCATCATCATCACTATCATCATCATCATCATCACCATCATCATCATCACTATCATCATCACTATCATCATCATCATCATCACCATCATCATCACTATCATCATCATCATCATCATCATCATCATCACTATCATCATCATCATCATCACCATCATCATCATCACTATCATCATCATCATCATTATCATCATCACTATCATCATCATCACTATCATCATCACTATCATCATCATCATCATCGTCATCATTATCACTATCATTATTATGATGATGTCGAGTCCTGGTGCCCATAAGGATGACATTCCATCTCCCGTCTGGCTCTTCAGAGTGAAACGCTGCAGTCCATACGTTTGCCGTGCGGTTGATAGCTGTCCTGAGCGTTCGCCTGCGCGGTCTTAATTAAACGTCCTTGAGGACGTCATACAGGATTCCTACTCAAATCAGCCACCATTCAAACCAATACAGTATGAAATTAACATCAACAAAGGCAAGAAAGGCGTAAGTGCGCAGCGTGACCTTGGCAGGAAGCCATGCGGATTATGAGCGAAAGTACTCCGAAAGAATTCCAAAGCAGAGAGACAAAGTCACGGCAGGTCAGCCCTGTGCGTTCTGGCGCCTTGTGCACCAGGAGACGGTGTTCTGTGCTCCTTTAAATCATAGTGCGGTTTACAGGCAAATCGTGAGGTTGCTTGTTGCTCAGTCACTGCCTCCGCATTTGATAATGGGGAGCACCAATCCCCCCCCATCCCGTGCTATGAGGACACCACAGCTCACTAAGCAACTTTAGTCATGTTTCTGAGAGTAAATCCCATCCCGTGCTGGTGCATTCACACTCCCCCCACCTTACAATCGGAAATAAATGCTGGAAAATAAGCAAATTTTTAGATTTGCCCTCTTCCTGCTTATTCCCGCATGTTGCACAGTGAATAAATTATTGAGACAAACAAGCTAAAGAAATGCATATGAATGAATCTGATTTGAAACTTCCTGTATTTTCATACACTTCAGAATGTTATAAGTCTCTCCAGGGTGCGATATAATTTTGCCTCGATGTTTTGATCCTCTGTTTTATGTTACATAGACAGTTACATCTGTTTTGTTTCTGTATCTTTCTTTTTTCTTCTGGTTCTATAATTCACTGATTATTCTGAATGTTAAATCATTCCATGGTTCTTTGACAATGCTGGATTTCCTTTTTGGTTCTTATTCTGGATTTTCCATGATCCGAACGGTTCTTCACCAATGCTGGGTTATGCTCTGGCTCTTTGATGATGCAGAATCTGGTTGTAATTTGCATATGCCCCATGCCAATTTGAGACGTGAGTTTCCTATTCCTGTTCCTATATAGTATTGAAATGAAGTGCAATCTAGAGGAAATTGCAGCATTACACCTCAGTACATTTAAGTTTAAAATCTCACCCCTCGTCTGGGGCCTTTCTGATTTAAATTGCGGTAATTGGTGGCCACACTCAAATGCAGTTTGGCAGCTATACTGCACACCATCGCTCCGGTGATTGTTAACGAGCAAGCACATGCACCGTGGCTAAGAGGCCTGATACCAGATCTGTACGACCATGTACCTCTTTGCTGAGGTGAATCGTACAAAGTAATACTATTGCAGTTATTGGTTTTATGTTTTTCAAATCACTGTACTGCTGTAGGCTTCTGCTTATATAGCGGGAGTGTACTGTCACGCAAATACACAAATATTCTTCGAAAAAAGCTGAACGTCACCTGACCTAGTGAAACAGACATGGAAAGAATACAGCTTAACGGAAAGCTATTGCTGTACAACAACCTTTCTGAAGCGCAGGGCGATTTTCAAACGTGCTCAATAGACAATTAATCCGTTATGCAATATAAAATACAGCAATGTACAAAAGAAACAGAAAATGCAGAGGTGACTAAGGTTTTGACTTTGATCCTCACCTGTAAACCGAGGAAGCTTGTAAATAATATCCCAGATTACATCTTTCATGCCATTTTATAGTTGAACAGCATCATCTGTAATTAGAGACAAGATAATACTGTATGTAATATCTATTTCACTGTCATTATTCCAATATAAACATATTGGGCCATAAATTAGCTAAATGCTTTGCAGAGATTCTGTGTTCTGGTGATGGAATTATTGCTGTAACAAGTTTCAAAGTTGAAGACCAAGGATACCATTCTTGAAGACTAAGAATTAACACAGTATATGAAACATATTGAAACATTAATGCAGCCAATGAAAACCACGTATCTCCAAAAATCTGTTATTTTCTGAGCCTGGGAAAAATGCATTTTCTCAGAAACAATTTTACAAAATTAACCAATGTATTGAGACAACCTTAGCACCACAAACAGAAACACTACACTACCAGTCAAAAGAGTGGATACACCCCCCCACAGAAAAGTTTATTTGAACTATTTTCTACATTTGAAAGTAATTATAAAGACATGAAAACCTCTAAATAACTATTATGGAATTATGGACTCACCGAAAAAGTATTTTAAAAAATTATAATTAATTTGTTGGGGGGGGGGGCAGCTCTGTGGGCTGGGACTCAGAAGGATCCCGATTCAGATTCCTGGGTCGGTAAAGCGAGCAAGGCCCTTAAACCCAACAGCTCCAGGGACTGGCTGACCCCGCTGTCTCCTCTATGCCAGTTTCATGAGGGGCCTCCTGGGATGCTTTTCTAGCTGTCCCGAAGGAGGCCCCACATATATGCTGAGCTCTCATTGGCTGCTTTTCCTTCACTCTCTGGTCAAACTCCTCCTAAACCATTTCTGCCATGTTTAGGTCAGGTGACCAGGTCATGTGATGTGGCACTATTACTCTCCTTTGTAGGCAGCTTGGCGTGTCCAAACTTTTGACTGGTACTGTATCTTTACGAAGCCGTCTGCACTGGAGGAGTGGCTTCTCATCTCATTGTATATTGTATATAATGACAATAAAAGGCATTCTAAATTCTAATTCTTCTAACAGTTAAAAATTTTCTATTTTAGATATGGATTGTTGTCAGTGACAACAGACATAGTCAACAAGACACAAACTAATCTTGCTATATAAATTCACAATCAATGATATTAGTAAGCTAGCTATCAAGATATCAATGTTAAATTGTTAATAATAGCAATATAAAGCAATCCATACAACTGATTATCATGAATACAAATGTTACATAGTACAAACATACATACTGGTTAAACAGATGATTTCCTGAAACATCTTTTCATCGGTCAATTAGATGTCAAATGCTGTCAGTAGACAGAGGAGAATGGGTGCATATACCATCTATAGTAAAAAGCCGCAATCATCAAAAAGTCTTCATCAAACAGTGACGATCTGGTTGAAGATTCCAGCTTTTACAGCTCATCTTTACCAGAGTGCAAATAAAAATCACTCGTAAAAGCCTGAGTTATGATTCCTCTCAGCGGAAATCAGCCCCTATCATTGGTAGTGCAACTGTGATGTCATTCACTATGCAAAAATAAACTGCATTATCTGGGGATAAGGGGAAATGAGAGAACTGGAAGGACTGGAGTTAATTGCGAGTCTGCTTTTCCTTAAGCTTGGCTAATTTGTCTTGCTTATTTCTGATCAGGATCTTTTGGGGACGCCTAGTAATTATTACGTGTTTGGGTCCTCAATGTCTTCTATCACTGCAGACTGTAAACTCTCGAAAATGCAGCATGGGGCCTGGATTCAACAGCTATAAACTACATGTTACAGACTGACGGAAATTGCACATAATAGTGAGGGCCTTGGCTTTAATATGGAAAACCTCAGTTTTATTACGGAAAAAGCATACTGTCCATTTACGCTTGGCAACAAGACTGCAGCGGCTTCATGTTTTTAGATACATGGGCTTTAGTCTGGAGTCAGCAAAAAGAGAAGCATATAGAAATGTAGCCTGCAGTTATACTGATGCAGATTAAGGGCTTCCAGGTCAGAGCAATAGATGGAATTGTTTTATTTTTTGATTGATTTTCTGGTTTATTTCATAATTGAAAGATAAGGGTGATGTGGAGCTCGAGGTCTGACTAGGAGGAAAAGGGCGTTTGCCCTCACTTCTCTCCTGGGTTAATAAAGACGATGTTCTTCTAGATTCCTGCTTTGGTCATTCATGCGCCGGGCAAATGTGAGGGCATTAACTGTATCATTACCTGCATTCCCAACATCACAGCGTTATACCTGATTCTACTTTCCATCGAATCTCAGTCTACTTACTTTCAGAAGCATTCAGTCACATGCGCATAGTCCACAACTTAAGGTTTACAGTCGCAAGAGGTTTGTTCTTATAAGTGGAAAATAAAATTGATGATAAAATGGGAGAGAGGAAAACAATCTTTGCCGAGGCAGTTCTAGGTGTATGAATGTTTTATTGAGCTATAAAATTAGCTAGCTGACCCCTATCTGTGGGCAGAAAAATGGTGCTTTTATTTTAGAATGATCTCAGAATTATATACAACAAATTTGTAGCAAGATAAACTAACTAACACTAAGATTCAAGGTGAAGGAGCTTTCGAAGAGAGACAGAGAGACATTTCCAAGAAAAAGAAGAAAAAAAACAGACCAGTAGAAATGTACAACACAGCTGCTGATTTTCCCTGTCAGGACAGGCTGGTCAGCCACTAGGACGGGGGAGGTGCGTAACCACAACTTATACGGCTAAGATCATGTGACCTGACCCATCCGGAACTTTCTGAAGGGTGATATTGTATAGCCATTGACAACAAAGGACTTAAGAGGAGAAAATACAAAGATCAACATGAATAGGACACCTCTTAGAAATATCTGTTGGCAGGTTTGTGACTTGAAACTATGTAAATGTAAATTAAAAAATAAATAAACACAAACACGGAGCTCCAAATAAAACAGTGACTTATTTTTAACAGGGAAGCAGCTGCATGTATTGCCTGATAAACACGATCCCTGTGATGGTGACAGTGTCACGTTTCAGCATTGTCTGTCCTCTCTTTTGGCATTAAAGGAAGGAGAGATGGAGTAAAGCACAGGGAAAAATCTGTCTAAGTCTGCTAAAGGCTCGGGCTGAAAAGTCACCTTTCATCGAGACAGCGATCAAAGGCTCACTAGGGTAGCTTAAGGATAAGAAAGTGAGTGTCCTCGAGTGGCCTAAATTCCTGCCTTGAATGGTATTGAGAATCTATGGGAAGATTCCAGAAGTAGCGTCTTGACAGCAGTCCCGCTCTGGCTTTGGAATGGCACCGTCGCCTGGGCTAATGCTAAAAGAAAACATGTATTTATCACAAAGGTGTGACAAGTCCAACCCGACACCGAGGTAAAATCGCTCCCTTTACAAGAGTGCTTCTTCTTTTTCCAAATTCTTGAACGGTAAGAACTTCAAGAAGATGCAAATTGGCGCTCGGGTCCCGTGAAGTCCAGCTGCCGCTGACTTACACATTTATGTGCGCTAACAGCTAACAGCAGGGCTGACTGCATTAACACACCGCAATGAATCAGCATTGGGCACTCCAGGGAGCTGGGGGATTGGACCAGTATATGGTAGCTGGCGATGACGGTGGGAGGGGGGTCATTTCATGACTTGGAGTTAGATTCATGAGGCCTTTTTAGTATCTGTTAATTAAAAAAAAAATAAATCACACATTTGAGGATTGAAGTGTCCTCATTTTGCAAGGTAGCAGAGCTAAGAATTCATCCTTTGTTTATTTAATTAATTTCGTCATTTGACATAGACATAAATTATATGAATTCTGTTCCCGTAAATATGGCCCTACTATGCGGTTACTGGAAACATTAACGTGCCACGTTTATGCCTATACTTAAGCCATTTGGAAAAACGGTGAGAAAAAATTACATTATCCATGTTGTATTTAATTAGTGAATGGTAAAAAAAAACTAACAACTACATTCAGATACTTTACGATATATTAATTAATTTGTGTTCCTGACCATGACAAACTATTATAGCATGTAATTATAGAGATTATATGAAGCAGGGATAATGACCCCTGGTTGTGTTTCATTACCCACTAAGCTATGTGATGAAACAGGCTACCTAAACGCCTTGACGAGCCTGAACATGAGCCAAACGGCGTCCTTCACATAAATGGGGCACATTTCTTAATTAATGAAATTCGTGTGCCCCTACTGTTCATCCAGCATAAGGGAAAATAATCTCTCATCCTGAAGTTTTTTTGTAAGAATTTTTTTTGGATTTCTGTATTGCCGTAATTTAAATGAGGAGGCCTTAATCTAAGTGGAAGCTTTAACTGGCTGGGATTCAGCCAGCGGGTCTTAAACGTAATGAGCTTTTCCCCAAGCCGTCAGAATTGCACTCCCTCATCTGGCTTTCCCAGCAAGGTCATGCGGGACGGAGTTTCCAGGCCTCGCCTGATTTTAATTGGCTGAGAGTTTCGGTTGGGTCTGTTGTTCCACCTCAACGTTAATGACAGCTAATTGTGCACAGGGCCTGGAGTCTAACGCAGGTAGAGCGGCCTGGCCGATGCAGAATACTCCATGTTTCGTGCTGTAGATTGGCTTTTAAAAAAAGCCGTATTTGGATTGGTTTTTATGTTTTAGTCATTAGGGCTTTGGAATCTACTCAGAAGTGCTATTAGGGATTTATTTTGTCTTAAGTGGGTCATTTTGTGTTGATTTCAGGTGGAGAGCGAAGGCAAGGATAGTGGTCAAATAATGAGAGCCTTGCGCTTGGCAAATAGGTTCATTTATATAGCATATTCATCCCAGAACTATGAAATTGTTGCAATGTTACTCTGTAAGTACGGCAGTGTGTGGCTCAGCAGGCTAAGCCTTTGTGCTTGTGATTGGAAGGTCACTGGTTTGAGCTCAGCTTCAGCAGAACAGTCATGTCTATGGAGCCTTGAGCGAGGCCCTTACCCCCCAGCTCCATGGGTGCTACTGCAGGTGGCTGTCCTTTGATGCCAGATTTGCTCTCACTTACATGTGTCATGGAGAACAAGATTGGGTAGATGCAAAAAGAATTTCCCTATGTCGATCAATAACGTATCATCATTGACACTGTGTATTGCATTGAGATTATTCAATTAAGGCTGTGAAAATCAGATTAGAGCTGATGTGCTCTCAGCAGCGCCATCCAGTGGTCTCTGTTGGGTTCTAAAGCTATTTGTAGACTGGGCTCTGGGCCTGAAACATGGCTATATGCCCTGACGAGGCCCGCTGGGGTTACGGCAGAGCTGCCGTTCTCTTACAGAGAATGTCATCACTCCATAGCTTATGGCTGCCTCATAACCATCATGAAACCATGCCTGCTGCAGAGCAAAACACTTCTGTTGTAAATCAGACAGGCAGCCATTTTTAAACCTCAAATGTCTGCTGCTGTGAATCAGAATTGTAATTGTACTTCAGAAATACATATATGTGTATATATGTGTATACATCTTTCTGTGTATGTGTGTGTGTATATATATATACTATGTACACATAGTACTGTGCAAAAGTCCTTGGTAGTCATAAGTGCACATTTACTCAGAACAAAAAATACACAATATAATATTAGAACATATGCAAATTAGCAGAAAAACAATAAAAACTAGTAAGAATGTGTTCTGTTGTCTTAACCAGTTACTGATCTAGTAGGAACACTGCTTCAGTTCCCAAACCTCTCCTCAGGGGCACCCCAGCCACTCTATATATTTATTAAATTTCACCACCAGCTCACATATTTAATTAATTGGTTAAAAGCCAATGAGATATTGATTAACCATAGGAGGTGTGTTAGTAGTTGAGTCAAAAAATACACGGGTGTAGGGGATGGTTGCTGGAAATACTCGGGTGATTTTAGCAGAGGTTTTGAAATGGCTAAGCTAACACACTTTGACAGGCATAATAGCATAGTTTTACACCAACATAAAAATCATTTAAACATCATTTTCTTTGGCTGCCTAAGACTTTGCACAGTACTGTATATATGTATATGTGTGTGTGTGTATATATACATACATATATATTAGGGCTGTCACTATCGATTATATCAATAATCGAGTAATCTAATGATTAATCCAACTATTCATCGAGTAATCGTTTGTATATTATATTATATTATATTATATTATATTATATAACATTATCCATCCATCCATCCATCCATTTTCTGCTGCTTATCCAGGGTCGGGTCGCGGGGGCAGCAATCTAAGCAGGGATGCCCAAGCCTCCCTCTCATCGGCCACCTCCTCCAGCTCCACCGGGGGAATACCAATGCGTTCTCAGGACAGCCGAGAAATATAATCTCTCCAGCGTGTCCTGGGTCTGCCCCGGGGCCTCCTCCCGGTTGGACATGCCCGAAACAATTCCCCAGGGAGGTGTCCAGGAGGCGTCCTAGATAGATGCCCGAACCACCTCAACTGGTTCCTTTCGACACGGAGGAACAGTGGCCCTACTTTGAGCCCCTCTCGAATGTCTGAACTCCTTTCCCTATCTCTAAGGCTGAGCCCAGCCACCCTGCGGAGGAAACTCATTTCGGCCGCTTGTATCCACGATCTCATTCTTTCGGTCACACCCATAGCTCATGACCATAGGTGAGAGTAGGAACGTAGATCGTCTTCTGGCTCAGCTCCCTCTTCACCAAAACAGAACGGTGAGGCGTCCACATTACTGTCGACGCTGTACCGATCCGCCTGTCGATCTCTCGCTCCCTTTTTCCATCACTCGTGAACAAGACCCCAAGATACTTGAACTCCTCAGCTTGAGGCAGTAACCCATCCCCCACCAGGAGAGGGCAATCCACCCTTTTCCGGTCGAGAACCATGGCCTCAGATTTGGAGGTGCTAATCCTCATCCCGGCCGCCTCACACTCAGCTGCCTCAGCACATGTTGCAGATCCCAGCCCGATGACGCCAACAGGACCACATCATCTGCAAAAAGCAAAGACGCAATCCTGAGGCCCCCGAACCTTACCCCCTCCGCCCCTTGGCCACGCCTAGAAATTCTGTCCGTAAAAGTTGTGAACAGAACCGGTGACAAAGGGCAGCCCTGGTAGAGTCCAACACCCACCGGGAACGAGTCCGACTTACTGCTGGCAATGCAAACCAAACTCTCGCTCCGTTTGTACAGGGATCTGATGGCCCACAACAATGGCCCCCGTACCACATACTCGTGGAGCACCCCCCACAGGACTCCCCGAGGGACACGGTCGTATGCCTTTTCCAAGTCCATAAAACACATGTAGACTGGTTGAGCAAACCGCCATGAACCCTTCAGTATTCTTGTGAGGGTAAAGAGATGGTCCAGTGTTCCGCAACCAGGACGGAATCCGCATTGTTCCTCCTGGATCTGAGGTTCGACCAACGGACGGACCCTCCTGTCCAGTACCCCGGCATTGATCTTCCCAGGGAGGCTGAGGAGTTTGATCCCTCTAAAGTTGGAACACATCCTCCGGTCCCCGTTCTTAAAGACTGGGACCACC
This sequence comes from Mormyrus iriodes, assembly GCA_011763525.2. Classification (NCBI taxonomy): domain Eukaryota; kingdom Metazoa; phylum Chordata; class Actinopteri; order Osteoglossiformes; family Mormyridae; genus Mormyrus; species Mormyrus iriodes. The sequence continues at coordinate 265,759 of JAAGVU020000113.1, forward strand.
ACCCCAGTTTGCCAATCCAAAGGCACTGTCCCCAACGTCCACGCAATGTTGAAGAGGCGTGTCAGCCAGGACAGCCCAACAACATCAAGAGTTTTCATGAACTCAGGGCGAATCTCATCCACCCCTGGAGCCCTGCCACCGAGCAGTTGTTTGACTGCCACAGTGACCTCAGCCCCCAAGATGGGAAAATCCCCCTCTGAGTCTTCCAGCTCTACTTCCTCCAAGGAAGGCGTATCAGTGGGATTTAGGAGATCCTCGAAATATTTCTTCCACCGCCCGACTATATCCCCAGTTGAGGTCGGCAGCCCTCCATCTTTGCTATAGATAGCATTGATGCAGCCCCGCTTCCCCCTCCTGAGTCGCCTGACAGTTTGCCAGAACCTTTTCGAGGCCGACCGAAAGTCCTTCTCCATAACCTTACCAATCTCCTCCCACACCCGAGTTTTTGCCTCAGCAACCACTCAAGCCGCTTCCCGGTTGGCCTGTCGGTACCTGTCTGCTGCTTCCGGAGTCCCACAGGCTAACCAAGCCCTGAAGGCCTCCTTCTTCAGCCTGACAGCTCCCTCTACTGCTGGCGGTTCGGGGGTTGCCTCCACAACTGGCACTAACAACCTTACGGCCACAGTTCCGCACCGTCACCTCAGCAATGGAGTCCCGGAACATGACCCATTCAGGCTCCATGTCCCCTGACTCCCCCGGGAGGGAAAAGAAGCTCTGCCGGAGGTGTGAGTTGAAGATCTCCCGGACAGGGGCCTCCACCAGACTCTTCCAGCACACCCTCACTATACATTTGGGTCTGCCAGGTCTATCCGGCATCTTCCCCCGCCATCGGACCCAACTTACCACCAGATGGTGATCAGTTGACAGCTCTGCTCCTCTCTTCACCCGAGTGTGCAGATCCGATGACACGATTACAAAATCAATCATCGACCTACGGCCTTGGGTGCTCTGGTGCCAGGTGCACTTATGAACACCCTTATGCTTAAACATGGTGTTCGTTATGGACAAACTATGGTTAGCACAGAAGTCCAATAATAGATCACCACTCGGATTACGATCAGGCAGGCCGGTCCTCCCAATCACACCCTTCCAGGTTACACTGTCATTTCCCACATGAGCATTAAAGTCCCCCAGCAGAATGATGGAGTCCCCAGAAGAGGCGCCTTCCAGCACCCCCTCCAAGGCCTCCAGGAAGGCCGGATACTCTGAGCTGGTGTTCGGTGCATACGCACAAA
>JAAGVU020000113.1:267093-277665 GCA_011763525.2 Mormyrus iriodes
AGAGTCCGAGCCATGCGTCAAGGTGAGCCCGACTATATCTAGTTGGTATCTCTCTACCTCCCGCACCAGCTCAGGCTTCTTCCCCACCAGAGAGGTTACATTCCATGTACCTAGAGCCAGTTTCAGTAGCCGACGATCAGTCCATCGAGGCCCCTGCGTTCGACCGCCACCCGATCTACACTGCACTCAACCCCCACGACTCCCCCTGCAGGTGGTGAGCCTACAGGATGGCGGACCCATGCTCCTTTTTCGGGCTGTGCCCGGCAGGTCCCCACGGGTGGAGGCCTGGCCAGCAGGCGCTCGCTCTCGAGGTCTTGCCCCAGGCCTGGCTCCAGGGCAAGGCCCCGGTCTCCCCAGTCCTGGCGGGATAACATGTCCCTTGGTTTTTTCATCACACATAGTCTGGCTGCTCACCTAGGACCGATTTGCCTTGGGAGTCCCTACCAGGGGCAATTGCCACGGACAACATAGCTCCTAGGATCATGGAGGCACACAAACCCCTCCACCACGATAAGGTGGTGATTCATGGAGGGGATATTATATTATATTATATATATATATATATATATATATATAATATTATATTACATGCATACAGGAACCAATTTATTTAAAGTTGCTTGTTTCTGGACAGTGGAAGGAACCCGAAGACCGTCAAAAAGCCACGCCCACCCGGGGTGAACACGCAAACTGCACACACGCAAAGCGGAGATGTGCAGCGACAGCGCCACCCACTGCGCCACTGCGCCGCCCTGACAGGCCTGCACGATGTGCGATGTTAATATTGACACGCAGGGACCGCGACAGTCTGCTGGGTACAAACACCAGTACGCTGCGTTAAAACATTTTCGGTCAGTCAAAGGAAATAAAATTTAGTAAGCCTTGCAATTCTAACGATGGTTCCCTTTTATAATTATGTAGTATATGTAAAAAAAAACGAGTCTAAAGTTTATTAGTAGTTATTAGTATTATTATTACTTTAGATTATTTTGGCATAGAGGAATCGTGGAAAGTAAATTAAGCAAAATGATTTAAAGTCAAAGTGATGACAACGACAGGCTAGGCTGCTAAATGGTACATATCTATGGCTATCCTGGCATTATTGGGTGAGTCCGTAAAACCAGGAAATCTTATATAAGATGTATTAGCATTGCAGTCGAGCTGTGGTGATATTTAAGTTATACTTTTCAATACTGATGGATGGCTGCATTTCCCTTCGCTTTTAATGTGAAGTGTTTCCACACAATCGATGGTTTTCACTCTGGTCCACATCGCGATGGCGGCGGCGAAAAGACACGAGGAGGTGCGATTTAACACGAAGCGGCTCTTTATTACGAGCCCTTAAAATAACCGCACGCAAGCAGCAATACACGGAGAGAACGCGCAGCATCCAAATGCAGGAAGGTTACACGAATAACGTGAAGGCTCACACACGGTAGGATAAGTACACAATGATTAGACACATTAGGATTACACATACAATACCGGTACTCGGGGGAATAACAAGTATTCACACTACCAAATGCAATTACTAACAAAACATAAGAACGGCCTATTTCCCACTGGCGCTACAATCCGCATGCCTGACATATGTACACGTACACATATATTACATGATTAGTCTTTGTTAGCTTGCAAAAAGCCTTTACTTTGTCTATACTGAAAGATTTTAATAACATTTTGAATCAATGGATGTATTATCCTTAGCATGACTGTTCAGACTGAGGTATAAAATCAGCATGTTTTTTTTTTTATTATTGAGTCGGTCCATTTGCCTGGGATCAGCACTTTTAGAAGTGTAATGAAGGTTTCTCATCTTGGGGTAGAGGTGTGACTTTTCTGAAGCCTGCGGTCGTACGGCGTCTCTCTGGGAACTTAGGAGAGTTCGACCTAGACAGTGCGATATGAAGTTTAAGTTTAGACCCACTGATTAAGTTTAATGTGTTCACGCCAGACTCCTGTCCGTAATGTAAGCCTCAAACGTTCACGGCTTGATCTCAGAAGGATGCAGTTATTGATAGTGTCCTTAGGAATTCCGTACCTGGCTGTTTACATCCTTATGCTAAGTGGTGTTTTGCTGTTGCGTACTGAAGAACTTTACAGTTAGTAACAAATGACTTCGACCACTGTGTTATTCCCAGGTGAAAGGAGGGCAAGCTTCACTTTCATGCTCTGGAAGTTTCTACCCCTCTGAGACGCAGGGAAATCCAGAGCGCCCTGAAACTTATTAATTAGTGTCACGTTCAGTGGTACAGTGAGCTGAGACTAGTGTTTATGTATTCTGGCACAGAATTATGGAGTTAATTTATTTGAGTGGATCTATTATTGTCCACTGTTTGATTTAACAATCAGTGCTGAAGTTCAATGACAGTCGAAAAAAAAATGTGTTTCTTTCCCCCATGCAGTCCATTATGTGGAATTATTGGTTAGTTTCTCAGAGTGTGATTGTGATTAATCATAAGTGCATGTAGAGTGACACACGGTTCTGTGCAGGTATTGATGTCGATCTAAAGATCAAACTCTGGAATTAGCAATGGCATGTAAGCATGTAAGCAGGAATTTCTTTTGCTAGCTGACAGTTAAAAATGACAATTTAGATTCCAGTGAGAAGCTGGTTCCGTGGTTGAGGAGCAAATGGGTAGCAGAGGCCAATGGTAGCCAGTCATTATTCCAGACATAAAGCTACTATTCAGTTGCGCTAGACTGGAGCCAGGTCTGTAACTCAGATTGCTCCAGGAAACGCCCAGCTGAATAAATAGATGAACAGAAGCTGCACGACAGCACCCTGGATAAGAGCATCTGGTGGACATCTGAACATCAAAGTTACAGGGTCTTACTATGCAAGGAATAAGACCTTGAGAAATGCCATTTTGACGTGTCTTTTTAAGAAATACTTTTTTGAGGGGGAAAAAAAAAGTCCATCACGAATGACACTTGGTGAACCCTCTGACCTCCTTTGACATGATTGGCTAGCCAGTTCTTCCATCTCTGAAGTTTCCCCTTACGGCTTCAGTTGTGCCTGCTAAATAGTGGCAAGTCAGTCTTCTAATGGTTAAAGAGTAGCACCTTGGCCATGTTCTACCAAAGCACAAATGCTGTAAAAAGCAGGTGAGGCAAATTAAATGTGCATCAGGACAGAATTAGATGTTTGATAATAGCTAAAACTAGTTCAAAGAGACTGGGAAAACGAACGCCCAGGGGGTGCTGCTTTGGTAGAGGAATAAATGAGGCTCCATGTGACCCTGGTACGTCACTGAAGATTCCGGAAGTTGAATAGGGGTGAGCTGGGATTTCGCACGACCCAGATGAGCTGTAGAGGGAAATAAAAGAAAGCTCCTGATTAAACTTTCATTCTGTAAAAGGAGGAAGCTTGGGCATGGCGCAGAGAGAATTCAAGCCTTCAGCAGCAGACAGGCTCTCATCAATCTTTCATTCCAGCCTGGGCACTGGGATCTCACACTGATCCCCGCCTCATTATGCAATCGTAGCTCCCAGTCTCACCAATCCAGAGTGGAGAGTGCTGGTGTCAGGCCCAGGGAGGCCGTCCCCTTAGCCCCCAGTGGCTGGGTACTGGCCTTGTCATTGCCCCACACCCCCGCTGACATGCCAGAGAGCTTAACGATGTGCCTTCCGTCATTCGGCTGCAGAGCCAGGGTACTGATGATGATGGTCGAAGCGTTCAGTCTCTGCACCGGCTCATTTGTCTTGTGTGTTGATCACCCATGAATTTTAAATAGATCCACTTAGAACTCAGCCTCTGCGTTAGTCACTGGCGGACTGTATTTTGTCAGCAAAACAGTGTGGCTCTCATGTACTTCTATCAGTGCCTTAACCTGGCTGTGCCGTGTGTATATATATCATCACAGTATCTCTACAGTAGCTGCATGTCACAACTTAAGGAACGAAGGACTCAAGGGCAACTGTTGTAGTAAAACAATAGGGGTTTATTTGAACTGAAGGAACAGAGACTGGAAACAAACTGGACTGCGGGGGGATCAAAAGGGGAGGACTGGACAAGAGGAAGGGCACTGGCAACTGGAAGGTATAATGTCAATGACTGGGCTGAGGAACATAGGACTGGGAAGCATGTATATACGAGACTAAAGAGGGAGCTAACAAGAGGCAGCTAGGAGTGATTAACACGAGGGTTAGGAACGAGAGGTAAGACAAACGAGTAACAGGCGTGGCTTGTTAGGGCCATGCTAAGAAGGAGACAGGAGGGTCAGGTGGACTTGGCGGGCAGGACGTGACACTGCAGTTCAGTATAGATGAATAAATAAACAAAAGGCCTTCCCAAAATAGCAGCTACTGGCTCTGGAAATCCAGCAACTCAGGCTAGGGTCAAGCTGCGATCTTGAGTTTGAACTACGTGGACTGATAAAGTCATACAAATGCGCTCCATGCAGAGGTCAGTCTCTTCTGGGTTGCTAGTCGACGGCATTGAGTCGCCACGGTAATAGTTTGACACACAACTATATTATCGATGAAGCCATCGACGAACATATGGAGAATATTGCCGCCAGACTCTGTCGTTAAATACTTATAAATCAGAGTCTTGTTTGTACGCTAGCTTATTCACAAAGACCTCCTTAGTAACCTTTACCCTGGTTGGTTTTCAGCCAGAACAGGGCACTAGGCCGTTGTTGCAACTGTCGTGGTGCCTGTAGGGGCCCCCTAGCACGCAGCGAGGTTACTGCCGTATAAAAGCCTAAATATACCCCCATTATTGTTAATGTAGTGGGAGACAAACGATGTTTAATGTATAAAAATACACAGTTGGCAAACAGCTTTTTAAAACAGCAAGCAGTCTCTCAGTTGGCTGTTGGGCACATGATTATGGAAAAGACGCAGCGAGGTCTCCGCTTGTGTGGGGGGCACAATGCCAGTGGCCTACGCGGGGGAGTCAGGCACCCGCCTTGGCCTCCCTCCACCCTCGCGCTGGCACTGTGACCAATTGGTGTCATGTAGGGTTACGACCGTTATTTACGCTTGCATTTTACAATGGCGCTCCAAGGCTATTTTTCAAGGGAAATGTCCTCCACAGAGGTTCTTCCGTTTCTGGTTCGGAGGCTGGTTAATCCACCTCCGTGTTATTCCCGGAATGAAATAGCACTTCCGTCTATCAGGTGCCCTTGTCTCCTCTCCATCTGCTTTTTCTGGGACCATTTTATCTTGGCTTTACGTTTTTTACAGCCCGATCCCGGCTATTGCGGTACATATTACATTTCAGGGCGACGTCTTCATTATCTCGCCTTCTAGCCTCTGCAGTCGTCTCTCTCTCTCTCTCTCTCTTTTATTTTCAGGTCCTTTAGCCAAGCATCAGCTATTAATGATTACAGGGATCGATACGCTGATTTTCCTCCCGAGCTCGGGCTGTAGGCTGCAACGATGTGTGGGGTCTTCCGTGAAAACATCACAGTGTAGTGCCTGCCATGTCTGGTTTCGATGCGGCCATATGTGAGAAGCAAGGCTGGACAGGCCACCTGGCTTATGGGGCATTTTCTCGGTGGGCCGATGGGTATGTGGACTGCCAAAATGAATTTCATGGGTGATGCCAAAGTTCGGTTTTCAGTCCCAGTTTAACATTGGTGAGATGGTGCACTGTAAGGCGTTTTTTAACATCCATCCATCTTCCAGCTTCTTATCCAACCCATTACAGTGCCTTTTATTAATGGTATTAACAATCACTTTTTGAGTCCAAAACTTTTAAAAAATTTAACTACTTTCCGCAGAAACAAACAGGCAAACAAATGACACCAAAAAAATGGCTTATCGTTTTCCCTGCATTCTCCCTCCGGATCACAGTGGGACTTTAACCTCCCCTGCTAATTAAAGTCCCCTTGTTAATTTCCTCTAACGGGACCACACTGAGGCATGACTGTGGGAGGCGGGGCCTCGCCAAACGCCTGCTGCCGAGGCTCATCCGGGGTCCGCCGTTGTCCAGGAAGACGAGGCAGATCTGCAGGATCTGTCCAGAAACACCATCTTCCACTCTGTGATGGCCATGCGGCTGAAAGCGTCACAGTGTTCAGGCTATTAAAAGGCGGATCTTGCTCTATGGGCCTCGTTCCCATACGTGGGGAGCTCGGTGGTCAGTGTGACTGTAGCCATCCGTTTAGAGGATCTTTACGTGCCAGACCATCTGGGCCGCCCTGCCTGGGCGTTACACCTCTCAGTGGGTCACCAGCAGCTCCGAAATGCTGACAATCACACCTCATTTGTAGAAAGCCTGTATATGATGATACAGATCAGGTCATGTTAAGGTTACCCTGTTATTTAACGCACTGTTGTTATTCATTAAAATCTTCATTAGCCAGGTATAAATACAATGCTCTTCGCTGGCATAGTGCTCAGTCATTTGACAGGTTGGTTGTGAAACTCGGTGATATTGAATGATTTCATATCGCAGGGCATAGTTTTATTTTATGAAGGAACTTAATGTTTGTGGTAAACACAGGCCTGTGCGTGTTTGATGCCGCAACCCAAGATTTATTAAACTGTCTTGTGCTCAAGCACGAGTGAAGGTCGCGGTGCTAGATAAGCTATCAGAGAGACCCCATATTTAACACCTGCTTGTTTTATTTTGTTTGTAATTCGCTGCAGCACACTTTTACACGCCTTGCTCCCCATTGTAAACTTTTTGACATGGAGTCATAACAAGCGGTGGCGGTGACTGCCGGCACTCCTCTGCCCCTCAACGGTGCCCCCTTCAGGCCGGAGTGTTTCACTGCAGAACTGAGCCTTCATCCTGGAATCTCTATTGTTCTGGAGTACAGACGGCTGCTTCTTAGAGCCGCACGGAGCGTCCAAGTGCCCGCAGGCTATCGACAACCCATCGATTATAGATACAGTGTCATACGCCCGACATGCATATTTTAACACCATATAGTTTACAATCATAAGCCTTCCTGCAGTCAGGACGGAGCACGGACATTAATATTTATTCCGGTGATATGCTGATTACTATATTCAGTTTTATACCACGATCTCAGCCCATACTGTGCATATTTCTGCAGTCTGTTACAGTGAAGATGATGGAACTGTACAATTAGAGCTGGCTAATGATTTACTGTAATGATTGGAGAGATTAGATCTTGGTTCCCTGGGGTGGGTGAGATCAGCGTGCTGATTGGGTTAACCCCCTAGGAGCCAATAACGTGACCAATGGGAAGTGGGTGAATGATTGACTGGGAGTGGTAATCCGACACACCATGGAATCATTTTTAATTCATCTCTAAATTGCTCCTACATGCAGACGCATGTGACACCTCCATGCAGAGGTTAAGCATGTTGCGAAAACAAAGAAAATAACAGCGTTTAAACAGGGCTGTGCCTTCAGAGAAATGTGAATGCATGAATTATGAATGTTACAGACCGGAGAGATGAAAGGAAACTGTGTCTGTTTTTTCAGCCTGAAATTACAAAAAGGTTGGAAGCCACATCCAGCCTACTCCGGGCGTCAAGCACTCACAAACCGAAGGGCTTCCCACACCTAAATGCTGTGTCACGAAACGTGTAACCCGAAGGCTGTTTGTTAACCCACATTCTCCTCAAGTTAATTGTGAACGCAAGTGCGACCTGGACACTAACCCACAGCTAATTCCTAAAGAATACAGGAATCTGTTTTCCCCGTGCAAATTCTCAATGCAGATCCGAAGTTCATAGGCTCCGAGGCGGCAGTCAAAACGAAGAGAAGTGCCCCGCTAACACGTATCGAGCTCACGCACCAAACCCACAGGCCGCATCGGTTATTGAGCCAGCCTGTGGCACAACCAACGCTCTGTTATCTCTGGCTTACAGGGTGTTCAGTTCTTCTCTTTTTTTCTGTCGGTTGTTTAAAATTCCTTCTGGCCGCTCTGCGCCCCCAGCTGCCACACTGACATTTAACAGCTGGAGACACACCAGCAATGGCAGCCCATCCATCCATCCATCCATCCATTTTTGGTTACTGCTTCTCCTATTCAGGGTAGTGGGGGGTCCAGAACTTATCCCGGAGGCCAATGGCACAAGGCAGGGAACAACCCAGGATGGGGCGCCAACCCATTGCAGGGCGCACTCACACGCTATGCACTCACACATGGCCCCCTAGGGGCAATTTGGGAACTCCAATCAGCCTCAGCATGTTTTTGGACCGTGGGGGGAAACCGGAGTACCCGGAGGAAACCCCACGACGACACGGGGAGAACATGCAAACTCCACACACACGGAGCCATGGATGAGACTCGAACCCTGGTCCCAGAGGGGTGAGGCAACAGTGCTAACCAGTGCAAATAGCAGCCCAACGATAGCTAATAGCTAATAGCTAAAGGCACGTTACAATCTGTACAGTTGCTCAGTTTTCCTGTGATATCTTTTTGATCACTTCTTCATAGAGATGCAGTTACTGATAACACTGTTTTTCTTTTTATTGTCATATTTTATTGTTTCTATTGTCATTAAAATTTTATAATGTGTTTTATCTTTTTATGTTATTTTTCTTTGTATTACTTATCTTCCCTTTTGAGTACAATCCGTGAAATGTGGGGAAAAGCGTTTCACTGCACACATGTACAGCGTATGATTGTGTCTGTCACAAATAAAACTTTAAACTTGAATGTTTACCATCAGCCCTTGATGCCAAGTTAGCGCATGCATGCCAACCGCAGATTTACCGAGAGGGCTTTCATGTGTCCCTGACTTACACAAACCTCATTGACCTTACGGGCAGAACAAGATGACAGTAAGCACCAACGGTCCTGAATATTTGCCACACACTGGTGTCAGCCCATTGTCCTGATGGCAGGGTGACGTAATTGATCTACGGAGGAAGGTATAGTGACTTAGCAGTTAGCATGCGGATCAGTATAACAGTGGTCCATTTCGCTCTGTACTGCAGGCCTGCACTGCAGCACCGACTGAAGTATCGTCATTGAGGAGCCTCTGTGGAAAGCTATGATATATAATTGGCTGAATTATTTTACTGGCCAGCCTGTGTGTGTGTGCGTGTGTGTATATACAGTATATATATTTTGCATTCTATGGCGGTGTTGTATTAATGTGCTACATTTATACGGAGTTTGTCAGCTGTGTGACCCAGATGCTGATCTTAAGGCTTGTTTTAGCATTTGAGAACATGACCATCGATGCACAACAATTGCTGAAACAATAGATTTTTTCTGGTTCAATTTTACATTAAGACTGCTTTTATAATGGGCTTATGAATTGTTTATAATCATGTCATTAATTAGGTTGTAATACTTTGTAAATCATTAATTAAGGCAATTTTAACAAGTTGTAACAGTTTTTAATTTATTAAAACCATTTATAAGTGACAAAATTATTGTAAAGTGGTATCTGTTTTTATATTCATATTTATATTTTTACTATGATACTATATGCCATTGGAACAGGAGGCACTCAGAGAGCAGAGAATGTCATGTTCCATTTGGCAGTGAAACAAAAGCACTATGGAACGAATCCTGTAAACCAGACCACGCCAAACCGCGGCGTCGCCATCCTGAAATCCGCGCCTGCCTGTGCCGCCAGATAACAAGCGGGTGCCAGACGCTGCCGACCAGCGAGCCGGACCCATCTCAAAGTGTCCTACGCTGCTTCTTAAAAACCTGAGTTAAAAGGGCCATAGATCTGAGATGCGAGGAAAGAAAATAGCATCTGGATTTTTACAATGCCCCCCCCCCCCCCGACATTACCTTTGTTAGCAGGGTCAGTTGGTCCCTGGACCACTTGAGAGTTAAGTGCCTTGATCAGGGGCCCAATGGTGAAAACACTCTGATCCAGGGTCCAGGATCTGACACAACAACCTTCTGATCACAGACACAGTGTCCCACCGCACTGGGCTGTGCACCCTGTGCCCAAACACTACCTTTCTCTTGTAATTTAAACTACATTTTCTGTGTTTTTAGTTGAAGGGTATAGTCGGAATTTTCACATGGTAAAGACACAAGGTCATGAATATGCGGGCATGGACCCACAGTGATCCCGCTTGCTGCGGAAAGTAGTCTTGGGAAGGAGAATTACACTGAGATGAGTCAGCGAGCGGCTGGGACACCCCCCCACCTCCGCCATCTGCAAGCTGCAAATCAGGCTGCGAGGGCTACAGACATTCCCTCATTGTCGCAGACCTCCGTGGGCCTGGAAGGCATCATCAGACACGTTCTGATTCATGTTCTGTGGTTAGGCAGGCCCGACACCGCGGTACTGCTCATACTCTGCCAAATCAAAGCCTGTGCTCATTCGCATTTATGTCACATTCTGTAGGAGATTCATCATTTTTAAAGGTTGAACACCTTGAACGTAGTAGTAGTTTTGAGTAAGTAGTAGTTAGTAGGCGATGTGTAGCTAAGCAGGTTAGGCCGGTGGTAGAATGGTTACTGGTTAGAATCCCTTGTACTTAACCCCCTGAAAAATGCTAGATGGACTGCTGCGTGAGTGTGACACACTACTCACAAAAAGTTAGGGATACTTGGCTTTCGGGGGAAATTTATGGAAAACGTAGAAAGTTCACATTACAGTGATATTATATCATGAAAGTAGGGCATTTAAGTAGAAGCATGCAATGGTGATTTCCTCATC
>JAAGVU020000113.1:277765-289066 GCA_011763525.2 Mormyrus iriodes
TAGGGAAGGTCACATTAAGTTCACCTGTAAAGGTTATAGTGCATTTTAGGTTCATCCTGAAATTTCACCCGAAAGCCTTCTTGTGACGTTTTGTGAGTAGTGTATTTATGTATGTATCTGCGTGTGTGATTGCCTTAAATAAAGGAGAACAAAATGGGAAAACAAACACATTCCAGTGTACCTGTGCTTGGATAGATGGCAGATAAACCTTCATTTGTTGAAGTGACCCCCCAGCCGTCCCTGAACTGGGTAAGCCGATATGGGAACTGGGTAAGCCGATATGGGAACTGGGTGGCAGTGTGGTGGATAAAGCAGGCTCTCAGTAGCCTGCTGAGTATATTTGCGATGCTGATGAGCTGTGTGCTCAGCGACTCTCCTGCACTGCCTGTAAGACTCATCATGATGACTAGCAGCTAGGCTGTTGCTGGTATCTCCCTAACCGCTTGGAGTTATAATGACAACAGTAATAATGCAAGCGATGTTTACACTCCCGGATGAGATGTTATTAAACTGCTTGAAGCGCCCCATTTGGCTGGCGGCGTGTGGACAGCACAGGGTGAAACAGGCTGTAGGTTAGGAAACAGTTTTAGGTCTGTGGTTGGCATCACTTGTGGGTATTGCTGACCTCGGATAACGTGAAAAAAATGGAATATCCTTTTCTCCATATAAAACAACTGCTACAGACACAGGAGGACATGCAAGACATGAGGGGACCGCAGGACACTAGGCAGGATTTTAAGGCGTTGGTTTGGAGTGGGGATGGGTGTGTTTTTATCAGGGTGTGTTCAGAATCTGCAGCTCAACCGAGGTGCACACCGTCCCTCCTTTGCACATTCGGTACAGGCTTTTATCACATTGTGGGGAAATCTGGCTGCCATATTGTAATTACTACAAAAGCGTGATGATGCTTTCATAATCTTACAGACAAGGCAAGCCTTTCAGAGAACTCAATTCGATTCAGTGTATTTTATATGGCGCCTTTCGGAACAGACTTGCCCCAAAGTGCTTTACGTGAGTTTGTCATAATACAGTGCTGCATCATTTACAGAGAATACTACAAAAAGGGGGAATAAAGTCAAAAAAAGAAGAAATCGGTATGACGAGCGAACGAAAAAAAACTTGAAGCATTAAACGCAGAGGTGTGCGGGATAATCTTCTACAGAGGGTCGATGAGCCAGGTCCAGACGTCGCAGACTCAGCAAGCACAACGAGAGACCAATGTTTATTACTCATTTTGTGCGCGCTCTAAGCTCATTTTATTTACACTCTCTTAAAAATGTTGCCTTCTACCCCAGGATGGAACAAGTTTGGATAATTTGCTTTTATCTCAGGCCCTTAATTATGTAATTAGATAACGAGGTTTAGCTAAACAGTTTCCATGTGGCTGAGTCACTTTGGTGTTCCTCTGCCTGCTTTGGCCGGGGGCAGGTTTGGGATGGAGCCAGTCCTGGAAGATTCCCTTTAACCTGAGCTTATTTGGTCCTCAGAGGTGCGATTACGCAACTCTCCTTATGTCCGTACCCATACATCCGCGCTGACGACGGGTAGGGTGCACTGCCTCTGCAGATCATGAGTATTTAATTTAGACTCATTAAGTGCTCGCCGGGTCAGGATGAGACTGATTAAGGGAAGTATTGTATTGACAGGATGGCACGGTTTCAATGGCTACGGGGGGGACTGAGAGCGGCCCAGCTGTCCACTGTTCCTTTTGTAGGACGTTCGGTGTCTGGATGCCTGTTAAGGAGATCAAACAGACTGCAGATGGTAGGCTGACTAGTGAGCCGATTGGGGGGAGGGGCTCTGCTGATTGGCAGTTAAAGGGACCAATCAGGAGAATCTGAGGGTATCCGTAATGCCTGAATGTGGCTCAGTACAAAGGACAATAATTTTACATTTTCATTTTCCACTTTACTTTATAAACTCATTGTTTTGTGTACTCCTTGAGTGTCTACGTTCTCATCAATGGTGCCCTACAGCTGGCCCCCAACCCCCCCATGGGTGGAACGGGACGCGGTGCACAGTGTGCGGAGACCACACTGTCACAGGGGCAGTCTGCGGTGGGTCTATGGCCCAATAATTTCTTCTCTGCGCCTGAACAATGAAGCCATCTTGCAAAATCCTGCCTTGACTTCGTCTGCGATGCGGTGGTATCTGCCAGTGGTTAAGTGCTGACCAGCAAAAGGCTTTTTGTATTTCTGTCCTTTTTCCCAGCACAGGACTCCACGAGTCAGGCAGCAACACTAATAAAATGGATCGTGGGACCAATTTTATGATTTGGATTCCATGTAAAACATGGGCAGCTCTGAGATTTATCCGGACGCCCACCCTTCAGGTCTGACAGGTGGGGAGCTGGGTGTGTTCATGCAGATATCAGACCCCCGTGGCTGTCTTATAAACCAGCATGCGTAAACACGAGCTGTCATCGCCCGTTTAAAAGCTGGGCTTCTTGTTTGCAATTCGACACGCCTTCTCATAGTCACGGTTCGAGGGGGGGAATTACAGACCCCTCTTGGTTCAGTGCAGCTTGAACAAAGATGTGATACTTTCTGCTTTTACTGAGACTGTACTGTGGGGTCAGAGCAGTACCTGGAGCTGATTCCAGGCAGCACATGGTGCAAGGCAGGAGTATGCCCTGGATGGGATGCCATTCCATCACACAGCACAGAAGCATACCTATAAACATACAATATTCTCAACATATTACATTTACACTGATGCTCAGGAAGTAGCTGGAGTATATGTCACATTCTGTAGGAGAGTTACGATTTTAAAGGTTGAAAGTAGATGCAAGTTTGAGTAAGTAGTAGGTATTAAGTAACGTGTAGCCCCGCAGGTTAGACAACGGAGTAATTGCCGTGGTCATCCTTGGGCCCTTGAGCAAAGCCCTTAACCCCCAAATATTCCAGGGATTGGCTGACCCTGCTTTTTCAACTGTACGTCGCTTCGGATAGAAGAGTCTGCTAAATAAATGTAAATATACACGTCAACCTATGCAACATGAGGAGAACTCAGGGGGCAGGATTTGGACAACAGCCTTGGAGGCGTGCAGCCACTGTGCTACACTCTAGACCAGCACATCAACCATTTTATTGTTCTTTTTATTATTATTCATATATTAATATTTGTTGTCAGAGGCAACTGACATTGCATGGCTTATAGTGGAGCGATTTGGGTTAAGCATCCAGCAACAGTGAGAACCTCAGGGGCATTCAGTCACATGCCAGCCACCACCGATTGGTGAAGAAGCTCCTTTTGCGGGGGGGAAAAACAGCTGTGCTTTGACTCCCTGCTTTGACTCCAGCTGCACAGTTGGCACTCATACTGTATGAAGTTATGGATGTTATTCAGAATAAATCGGATATTATGACTCTGCATGTGGTACTCCTAGCCCATGCTGACCCGTTACTCTGCATTCAGTTCAGAGGCAGAGTCTGTTTCAAATTAGATTTGGATCCTCAGCATTCACCATCATGAATAACTTTGTGAGGCGCTCGAAGTCTGAATAACAAATAGTTACGTAAAACGAACCAGCAGAAGGAAAAGCAAAAACTAAACTAATTTTAATGACTTCAGAACAGGACGGTAGCGGCTTGTAGAAGTTCATTTCCTGTGAATTGTATGTGTGATGTGTAAATCTAGCCACGCTTAATGTTAATGATTAATACAAACTAATGTTTAATAAATTTAGAAATGAAATTATTTCCACTTGCAGAAATTGTATTAGCATTATTTTTTGTAATACACCATATATCCTAATATGGGAACAATAATGGATTTAAATTTTAAAATAACTCTTAGTGTGCAATTTACCAGAACTCCCAGTACTCCCAGAGCTCCCAGTACTCCCAGTATTCCCAGAGCTCCCAGTACTCCCAGTATTCCCAGAGCCCCCAGTACTCCCAGTATTCCCAGAGCCCCCAGTACTCCCAGTATTCCCAGTACTCCCAGTACTTGGCTCCTGCATGTGAATAGCCTTTGGAAAAAATGGAAAATATGCATGGTTTTTAAAAAGTTACCATTAACTTGCACATTTCATTACAGAATTCATGCCAGTTAACTGATGCAATATTATAACTGACCACAAGACGTACCACAGAGTTCTGTCCTTTGGAATGACGGCAGCTAACAAAACTGAGCTCTACAGACTGTAAAAGAATGAAATTTAATTGTTTTTTGTTTGCATTATGCAGCTATTACCCAGGTGATTGGCGACATTAATATAAATATAAAACAGTAGGCAGCAAGGGCCTAAATTTAAGTCATTTAAATGCAGAGGCCCGCCACTCTTGCCTGGTCTGAGTTACGATCATAAAAATGAGGTCATTCACATAATCATTTTGGATTTAAAATTCAATTTAAATGCAAAACAGGCCTTTGTTAATGAACATCTGGATTAAAGTTAGGCTTTATGAATTGTCACGTCGCGCAAGCCTTGACAGGCGCTCCGAAACGTGGCCAAAAAAATCCTGCTGAAAATTGTGTGTCCCCCTACCACGTTAAGGAAGCCCATTAAAATCTGCTGACATCGATGATGCGTTTGCAAACGAAATTAGAAAAAAAAGCCAAATTATCTTAATTGTGCTTTTATCTTTCTTTTCTTTTTTTTGGTTCCCCGTTTGCTGTAGCCCGGCAATGCATTTGGAAACAGCAGCACATTCTCTTTGCTTTGAGTCTACTTATGGTAATAATACCTGCCCAGAATTATTGATCTCCCATAAACCGGGAAACACAGAACCTGATGAGATAGCATAGGAGTTAGGGTACGGTAAACAGTTGTATGAGGACCAAAATGGTCTGCAGGCTAAAGGTTAAAATTACATCTATTTCATCATCTGTCCATCCACCCATCCACCCATCTCTTAATTTGTTCATGATACCACTTTATTCAAGGGCTGGGGTGTTATTATGTCATTTTTTGGTGTTAAAAGCCATTTGTGATAAATTAAAGTGGATCTGCAGAAAAGGCGATGTTGAACAACATATTCGCTAACCATTAGCAGCTAACCAGCGTCAGTCAGTCAGTCAGTCCACTGGAGAGCCGAACCTATCATTGTTCAGTTGAGGAAAGTAGGATTAAAAAAAAAATAACATGAAACTGAGACGATGTAGGGAAGTAACCATTTAATTAACAAAGAAACTGAGATATAGTGGTGTATTGATGAACAATCAAACCTTGTACAGACACAAGGAGATGATGGAGTAGACGGTGGAAGGAGTAGGTGTTTTGCTTTAATTTCACAGTTTGTTTTGCTTCACAGTTTCATTTTAATAAATCAACTTGATGTCTCTAAATTGTCTGTAGAGTATGATTGTGTGTGAGTATGTGTGTGCCCTGTAATGGACTGGCGTACCTCAGGCTTTTGACATTATGCCTTTTGCTAGCTGGGATTGGCTCCAGGACCCCTCCATGACCCAAAGTAGGAGTAGCAGTTAGAAGACGTATGGCCAAGTGGATGGATCAGTCAGCTTGGATTTATTATGTATGCCCCTTATCTTAAGGGCAAAGTTATTTCAGACTTTTAGACGTCGGTTAGTTATATGGCCATTCGTTTGACTGACCAAAGAGTTATACAGACCTTTTCCAGTCTAACGCTGATTCAGTCCTTCAGCTTGATGCTAGTTGAAAGCCTTTCATTACTGTTGGATACAGTAATTGCGTCAGGAGAAGGAAAACATTGCAGTCTGTTTTTCTATTTAGTGGCACACATTCAATGATTGAATATCATGCATGACGTGCTTCAGATACTAAGCCATGAGTTTTTGTTTGTGTCATAAACCGGATGCATAATTGTATATTTTTAAGGGAGAACTTCTTTAAAAAAAGTGGAGCTTACACTGTAAAATAAGCTTTTTGTACTTGTATAAGCGTTTGTACTTGAAGATCTTACTTTATCAAGTAACATGGCTGTATAAACTTATTTTCTGCCTAAGTCAAAGACTCAATTATTTTAATATCAAAAGGTGCCTGTAAAATTTTTTCAGTTCACTTTAGTGTTTTTTTTTTTTGCAAGCACCATAAATGGGATAATTTCACAGTACAGCCACGCTCTTCACCGCGTCAGCTGAGAAAGCCTGATGTTTACCTACTTTTCTGCCCCAGTTATCTGATCTTTTACGCATTAACTAGGATTATTTAATGAAATTAGATAATATTACATGGATCCTCTGGATCCTTGTCTCATAGCTGGTGGAGGGATGCCACTGAGCGTATGAAGTCTCTGTTGGATGACTTGTCCTTGTAGCAGGAAGGCACCTGTCCCCGGGCCAGGAGACACCCTGTCCTCTCGGTTTCATGTCATCCTAAATCCGTACCATCTGGACAGCTTGGGACCCAGCTTGCTCGCGGACAGTTTGGCTGATCTTTGCTAGCTTTGGACCAAAGTGCTCAAAGCCTCAAGTAGTGTCAGCTTCCATTTGGACTGCACTTTAAAGTCACCCAGACCGGCCTAATTGGCAGCGACGCATCTAAAAAGGTTCATCACAGGCAGCATTTTGGACTGGCTTGATTAGGGCTCGGTCGGAAAGGCGCCAGTGGCCCCCTGCCCTGAGGCAACTGAGTCTCCTCTTCACATCTTCACATATAATCTAGTCCAAAAGGCCTGGCTGATTCTGTACTGCTGGATGGATCATGTGCAGAAAAAACCTCCATCTCCCCCTCCCTCCCTCAGGCAGGGCGTTGATTGGCAGAGCACACTAGGACCAACCCAGGCCCAGACGAAGCAGCCAGATAATTGGTCCCTGCACTGTGGGGCGTGGGAGGGGTCGGGTTCAGCAGGTGAACACAGTGCACATTTATATAAAAGATATAAAACCAGTTGGATAGCTTTGGCTCCTGCTTAGAGCTCTGTTGCTCTACCCAGTAAGATATCTTTAGGGAAACATTCAAACTTATTTTATAGACTTTTATATTTTATAGACAGTAGATAAGCCATTCTCACAAGCTGCTCTGGGTGGAAGCTGCTCAGTTGCTAAACTGATGTTATGTAATCAGACTTTGGAAGCACGGGGTGGAAGTGGAGGAGTGTGACCCGGCAGAGACTTGTGATTGGTCCCCTGGATGTTCTGCTGAGAGAAGCCCGGCCCGGTTTGCTATGATCAGTCTGAGATTTGCTCAGGGATGTCGTTTGTATCATCGCTGTCCATTGAAAATCATATCATCTCCAGAAATCCATTTCAGCAGCATCAGAAATGCTTTTTCTCAGAAGCTCCTTTACAAAGAAACCTAAAACAACGTTATGAGACACCTTTAGCAACCGTTTAATGTTTAAAAATGGACTTGCGTGGCCTGTTGTCAGTGAGGTAAGTATGTCAGTGTCAACAAGATTGAAACTACTCTCGCCGTATATCCACAATAAACAGTGACGTTAGTAACTTGGCTACAACATTAAGTTGTTAAAATTTGTTATATAATATAATCCATACAAGCAACTATCATAAAAACAAATGTTAACTAATACAAACAAATACTAAAAAACACGACTTAATAAAATGCCTTTTCCCTCGCATATTAGATGTCAAACACTATCAGAAGACGAAGGACAATGGACGTGTCCATCTATAGTAAAAACTCACTATTGGCAAAAAGTGAACATACGGGATTTTCATTGGACAATGATGATATGTTAAGGCCTAAGTAACATGGGAGCTGTCTTAGCATAGTGCCGTCTGTCATGTAATCAGTGTGGGGGACAGAGTTAATCTGGAATTCAGGGGGGCTAATCAAGGGTCAGCAGAGGGGCCACAATTATAATAGGAGAGCACAGCTGCCTCATCTACAGGCTCTGAAATTATTAAGTACTTCAGCTGATTACGTTTTTCAATTTGTCCTCTTTATTTTTTTTCCCCGTTTGATTTCAGTTGGGTAACTGTGAGTACCTGATCATTGTACTCCTTCAGTTCTGGGGGTCCTGCAGAGATTTAACTTGCCTTACCATAGAACTTTGATCATTCCCCCTTCGGTCACTCCATTCCCCTGTGCTTACTGAAATATATTTCTAGTCATTGTTGTCCTTTCTCAAATCCGACATCTGTTTTTTCTGTGCCTTTTTCCCGTGCCATTGATGAAATCTTTTCATTCCTCCTCACTACGTTTCTTAAATCTGTTTCCATTACTGTCCCCAAATTCATTCCTCACAACCTTGTGTCATGTAATTCCTGCCTGGAGTGAGTCTTACACACTGGTTTCCATTTTTGCATAACATTTTCGGCTGCTTAATGACTTGTTTGTTAATTTAAAATGCTGTTAGTGTGGAAGTTACTCTGAAGAAAGTGGTACATAAAATGCATTTTCTCAACACAGATTCACTTGGACAATAAATTAAAATTTAGAATCTTCATTTCGCTGTGTCCTTACTGGTCCTGTGATTAAGCCGTAAAATTGGCCCATATTGGGCCAGAAGGCATTAAAATATTGGACTAACGGGACAGTGTCAAGACCCACTGGCTGCTGAAGAATTAGCCTTGGAGAAAAGTGGTTATTTTCAGTAATGAAAGGCTGCATGAAACGGCAGTGTGCGCATTAACTCTAACGGTGTCGGTACCGAGCGGGGAAAGTGGCAGGGCAGTGAGCGCATTAACTCTAACGGTGTCGGTACCGAGCGGGGAAAGTGGCAGGGCAGTGAGCGCTGCCTCTGAATGAACAAGATACACAAAAAGCTGAAAGGGGCCCAATTTCAGCGGTGGAGTCATTGCGCAAATTTCCCCTTCTGGAGATGTTTTCTCTGTAACCTCAGGGAGGGGGATGGGGGGGGAAGCTTGCCAGAGAAAACTGGGCCTGTTGCACAGTGACAGTGAATACACTGTAGTGGAAAGAATGTCCCTTTTTGGGGGGAGGGGGGGTGATAGGACAGCGCCACAGGAGTACACCTGTGAGTCACATGGCCTCAGAACGCGGAGGCCTGATGTAGGCCAGGAGGGCGAGCCTGCAGCAGACACTGAATCCCGCGGTAACACAGCCGATGGCGGACGATGAGGAAGTGCGACAGGAGGTACCTTCATCATGACAGGAAGCCTCTGCACTGCTTCCTGTTGGGATTCCAGTTTCCAATTCCAACAGAAAATCAAAGTGTGCTCAGATCAGGGTCACTGCTACAACAAATCGAGATTTTCATGGGCAGGCACTAGTGGCACTAGGATTCCAAAATTCAAGGTCAGGGGGTAATCATGAAAAGTTATCAGGGGGGTGATGTAGAAAGTTATTGTGGGGTGTGTGACAGTAACAGTGATTGGGGGTGTGATGTCAGTGATTGGGAGTGTGATGTCAGTGATTGGGGTGGGTGCAAAATGGTAAAAAGTTAATGGGGGGCATGGCAGTAACAGTTATCGGGGATGTGACATCAGTTATTGGGGGAGGGCGGCAGTAAAAGTCATTGAGGGTGTGATGTCAGTTATGGGGGAGGGTGATGGTAAAAAGTTACTGGGAGGTTGAAGTTTTCGGGTGGGGTAGCACTGTTTTGTTGGGGCCCACTTGTCTGACTGACGGGGTTTGGACCCTGACTGTGATCACACATTGATGGGTCACAAGACAAAACATCCTGAGCCCCTGATGGTGCGCTGGGCTCCAGATACAGTGTCATTCTGTGCGTAGGTCCGTGGACACACCAGGCACACTTAACTAGACCTGAATCGGGCCCTTTGGCCCACAGCTGCTGACACAGCACAGATCCCAGGCCTCTCCACGGTGCCAAAATCGTTATGCTGTCACTGGAAGGCTTTGATTGGTCAATGGGCTGAAGTTTAAACCGCAGCACAGGAATCGACCCGGCAACCATTTGAGGATTGAGTAGTTAATAGCTGGTGAATAAATTGTTAATAATCACAAAGCAGTCAGCACAGTGTGCTGTGTTTAAGTTACGCTTTGTGTGTTCTGGATCTTTCTGCATGCTAATTCTTTTCTCTCTTCTATTCCCGGTATGGTGCCACCGCATCGGACATTTATCCTGCAGGTAAGATAATCTCCTTTTTTCTCTCCCTTACGTCTCGTGGTCGGCCTTTTGAGGAGTAACAGCAGCTGTGGTTATAAACTAGATGTTTGGAAAGCAAGTAAAAAGCCAGATATTGTAACAGGTTGTTTTAATATATATGTAGTATTTTCAGCAGTAACGTTCACAGCTCAAGGTGTCACGTGTGCAGCAAAATTCTTATTCCGGAGTTTCCCGCAGACCTTAGCGGCAAAGAAATATAGGACGATAAATGCACTAGGATAAGCAGAGGACTAAATAACATTAATAACAAATAATGACAAATAGCGTAAAATAACCTCACTGTAGATTAGTGAACACTTTGCATCTGCTTGTGCAAGAGGCACATTTGGCAGTCAAGCTGAAGGAATAAAATGTCAACAGTTTAGTGAAGTCAAAGAAGCTTGGAGCACTTGGTGTGTGCAGTGTAGGTACACTTATTTACCCACGCACTTCCGGACCTACACGGTACTTTGAATGTTTATGAAAATTCAAGTCAAGTCTAGTGGGCTCTGTCATCATGCCTTCCATGTGCTGATACACAGAGAAACGAAATAACGTTCCCCAAGGACCACAGTGCAAAATACAGACATCAAGTGACAGGAGATGGGATTCACAATATTTTAAAAACTGTTAAAATACAGGACAGTGTGAAACAGGGGGGCTGGACTTCACGCTATATATGCGTAGTGCTTGAGTATGTAGTCATGGTAATAAAGCAGTAGGATAAATACTATGCTTTATATATAAATAAATATAGTACTTTATATATACAGTGCCTGACCATTTTATGCTTTTGCTGTACCTTAATGTCTTCTTATTACCCCTGTTTAGTGCTGTAGTACATGAGACTGGTCTTGGTCTCGAGATCATTTTTTTGCAGTCTTGGTCTCGTCTCGGAATCGACTTTATTTTGACTCTGTCTCGGACATGGAGGACTCGAGGTTTTAGTTCAAGACCAGTCAAGACCGCTCATTAGAACGCCTCAATATTTATCACGACAGCTTAATATTCAGCTGTTTGTTCACCCTTAAACCCGACAAACGCAAAATGCGTTGATTTTTGCACCCATTAATGTCAGGCTCAGGTATAATGCACAGACATGAATCGCATATCTTTGCAATCGAGAGAACTTATTTCCACGAAAAAAGCCCCCTCCGATAAACCATAGAGAGAAAACAAAGCACATATTCGCTTCTGCAATGATCCAGGCACTACCCTTCTGGGGGAAAAAATATTTTATAATTTATTTATTATAAGCCTATAAATAAAGGGATAGAAAAACACTGAAAAATGGGCAGAAATTCTACTAGAAATAACAAAACGCAGCATTCTATTTATT
>JAAGVU020000113.1:289738-309210 GCA_011763525.2 Mormyrus iriodes
TGCCTATGCTTCACATTTTAGACTGTGTTGAATTATGTAGACTCACACATTAGTCTGTTTCTTATCTTAACTTGGTCTAGCTCTGCTTTGGTCTTGGTCTTGGTCTTGTCTCGGTCTTGCCCTGCCTTAGTCTTGGTCTTGACTCGGTCTCGATACACTCTGGTCTTGGTAATGACCTGGTCTCGGTTTAGGTGGTCTTGACTACATTAATACCCCTGTTCACTGTTTCTTAGGCTGTGCGGCTATATCGGCACTTTTACACTAAGCAGGAGTTGTCCGGCTGTGATATCAGTCGAAAAAGGGTCCTTTCATTCACACCTTGCCGCGGTTGCTGCTGCCTTCTTTAGGCCCAGAGCATAGTTTGACCCCCCCTTCCCCCCTATATCCAATTCCAGGAAGTGATGCTCCTATATACACAGGACACTTTGTACATACACAAGACACTTTGTTGTATCAACGTACTCGACTCAAGGCTTAATACATACAGAACTTCATTAAAATATCATTAAAATATTTTCATAATTAAAGTATTTTTCTAAAATAAACAAAAGTAAAACCAGGAGCATAATAGACTAATATGTACCCCGTTACAAAAAACTTGCTATGTATAGTCAGGACTTGGGAGTCAGGTCAAGGTTAGCTGATGTGTTAGACACAAGAGCAAATGTTAGCTGCCTCCAATCACTTGAAAGCACTTGAACTACACAGCACTAGGATTAATTCTGATTGGTTGAGGGCTAGTGGAGGCAGCATGCGGTCACAATGGAATACAGATACAGCAGTTTGTGGGAAAGTACAGGGAATTCATTAACAGGCACTTCATAAGAAGTTTGTTAATATATGTGTGGGTAAACCAGCTAATTAATATCTGTTTTCTTCCATTGCCTGTAGCACACAAAGCTTATTTGTGTGTTTATTTTGAGTTTGGAATTTGTAATTTGTGTTTACTTCATTTATTAAAAATGCAGCAATAATTAATCAGGGGATGCAAAAATATCATAGGTAGCAATCAGGCCTTTTCAATAATATATAACCTCATCATGAAAGAAATTTGGAATTACTTTTGTTCTCTACAGAAAGTTTTTGTGAAAAAAGTAGACATTCATTTTTAATGAGTTTAAGAAACGCGCAGAAGATCAAAAAAGCAAACACAGAATGTCATTCAAGGACTTATACTTTTTCTTAAAAATTGAAAGCCATCGCCCAGAAAGCATCACGAATACAGGAATACACCAGGCAGAGGTTACAGCTTGTAGATACATCCTATACTTACCATAGAGTTATGATAACATTAGGTTATTGGTAAATTAGGTCAGTGTCAGGTCAAGAACAGCCCGTATTATATTTGTTATGAAGTAGTTGACTTATGAAGAGAGGCCTTCCAAGGGAGATATTTCATGCAGTATTTTTTGACAAGTGCTTTGATAATTCAGCAAATAGGGAGCATTTTACATGGAATACACATCACTCCTGTTAGCTTTTCACGTGTTATAATGTGGATATTGTATGCAGTAGAGTTTCGTGATATTTTCTGAATATTCTCATGTTCCCTTAAGCACTCACACCAGAAGCTGTGGAACAGTCTCCTGTTTTTTTAATCTGGGAAGTCGGTTGGCTTTTGGTTTGTCTTGCTTGGCTTTTTGACAACCAGTAACAGCTAATGAAGTACATGGTAGGACTGCAACCAGGCTGTAACTGTTGGCAAACTCATCTATTCCTGCATGCCATCATCATTATCCTTGACAACACTTGTGTGAAACAGCTGAACCGGCTACTTTATTTTACCACAAAATTCCTGTTGCTTGGAGTCATAAATTAAGGGAAAAAAACACTTTGATGTTTGGGAAATAAAATTTAATAAAACAGATAGAAAATCCCAATTTTACCCGTTTTTCCTGACTCGGGGCCTGGCTTTGAAGCTGAAACAACTAATATATCTGTAGAAATATACGTTTTATCTTTTCGGCCTAGTAACCACAGCTGTCAATTTCCTTGCAAAGCTCTTTTAAAAATCTGCTAGAGCACTTTATTTTGAGTATCTATGCAAACAAATGCTGGCATGGTAATTATTTAATTGATAATATGAATTAAACATATTTATAAATTTAAGTTTACATTTATAAATATCTGAGGGTTCTATTGAAGTGACTTCCTACCAGTTAGTGGTTTAAATTCGGACACCCGCGTTTGCATTCACGTGCCAGTTCTCACACTCTCACTCTTTGTGGTCGTGCCCAGCGGGTATATCCCAAATAGGAGGCTTGGCCGAACCGCCGCGGAAGATATCTGCGTGAAATATACAGCGTTTTCCCCACGACCTGCTGCTTTGATGCGATCTCTCTCTGCAAATGGGCTGCTGACATCCTACATCGCCTGAGGCCAAGACGTTTGAGAGATGTACAGTCATCAATCAATAGCATGAGCTTTGTTATTTTCCAAAGAAAATATTATATAACGAAGGCTGTCTTATATCAACAAGACCGACCGGAGGGTATGTCATGTGAGTCGCCGGTAGCTTTGGTTGTTTTGATTACTGGCCAGCAAGAACAAAGACAGACTACTGCCATTGGACGTCCGGGTGATTGTGAATGAACTCCAGTTATTGTGCTACTCCCTGCCAGTTCCTACCGCACACTTTTGACAATAAAACACAGATGTTTAGTGGTTTTGGTCACTCAAGACACCAGTAGCAATAACTCAGATGCGTCTGACCATAAGTACGTTTGGAATACATGACTCTGATCTGGGATCTGACATGGAGCCTTCCAGAATCTTGAGCCACCCCTGTGCATCTGTCCCCCGCCCGCGTGTGCTGTGAGGACCCTGCTAATGACTGCTAATTGGCTTCTCTGGGGAATCACTAGTGGCAAGCGCTGTTTTCCAGACTTGGTGGCCTTTGATCTAGTGCCCAGCCATACAGAATTTCAGGACTTTTTGAAAATCGGATGGCTCCTTTTGGAACTTACCCACCGCTTTCATGAAAAATGAAGTCATACCAGTGACTAGCAGAGGCCTGTGGTGGAAAGGAAAAAGGGAGAAGCCAGAGGAAATTCCGACAGGAATTAAATATGTCTGGAGAAACAAACAGTCCGTGGTGAAATTAAATAAATCAGGAGAATTTGGATTTGCAGATTTGCCTGTAGCTGGATCCAAATGGAAATGGAACTGACTAAGGGCATATTTTTCAAATCTAGTCAGTCTACCCAACACTCTGTTTAAGTAACTGTGTAATGGCTGGTCAAACACGAAATCAGTGCTGTTTACTGCAGAAGGTGTCATGTCATGGTAGTTAAAAACCGACTTGTAGCCCAAAGTTCTTTGGCTCACTCTCAAGGACATTACTTTATCCTAATTAATCCATTAAAATATGCTAGTGAGTGAGGAAAATTATAAGCTGCTGAGCCGTAAGAATTACAGAAGTTATATGGACGAGTGTACATCCTTCAGGGGCCAAAGTGCTCTTTGATGACAGCTCATTATGGAGCTTCTGGTGTCCAACAGGCTAAACATCTCTGAATACCTAAATCCTTATCGCAGCTGCGCAGAATGCCGCTCAGTAACCGGCAGCCTAAAGTCATGCTGTGAAGGCTGGAAGGTGCGCCTGCATTTTTAACTACAAAAGTTTGTACAAATAAATCTCGTTTCTAATCACATTATTGTTGATTATATTACGTAAATGAAAATGTTCTAAATAATGAACCTTTTTTTGTAACGTATGTGCATGATTATAAATATTTGATTGTGCGTGTATGTGCCCAGTGATGGACTGGCATCCTGTTCATAGTGTCAGGGTGTACTGTAACCTCGTGTCCTCTGCTCCCTGAGGTAGGCTCCAAATCTCCCCCCCCCTTTACGCAACCCTAGCCAGGATAAACAGTTATAACACGGATGAATGGATCTGTGATTTTTTTTTTATGGTTGCGTAGGAGTGTGTGTGTGTGTAGTTCTTTATGTCTTACGTTTACATCCTGACACTGCTCCCTGAAAATGAGCGTTCCGCGATTAAATACACATTTTGAGGAAGCACACGAGGGCATCCAGGATGCCGAGGCAGCTAATGAAAGGGTTAAACGAAACACGCTAACCCATAGTGTCGCGTCTACCCCGTTCGCATATGTCATTAATCCTGTTACGGTTTGTAATTTACTCAGAGCTATGATTCACCCAGACGACATGTTTAGTTTTATTTTCCTCTGTCAAATCTCATAAAGCGATATCCAATTTGGGCCCTGCAAACTTTCCAGTTCAAAATAGCAAGCGTTAAGTTCGCCTCAGGTCACTCAGAGCGTGCGGTGCGTAGCCAGTGGGAGTGTTAATACTGTGGTTTAGCCGACTGTCGTAGAGGCCCATGTCTTCACTGTTTTATAGAGGAGGAGTGGATACTGATGCTCTCCATTCCTATCATCAGCCTGGCTGGGTCCTGTTTCAGAGAATCTGGCATTCAGTGTCAGAGATGCCTGCATCAGTGCAATTGTCCTGAGGTGTTTGCACCAGTGGGCGTGGTCTATGTTAACATATTTGGCTGCGAAATAAACAAGCAGGGCTTGTGTGACACGTGACAAATTTTTCAATATTTCTCATTTTTCAGATCCCCTTGTAACTGCCCTACAGACCCCCAGGAGCTCAAGAACCCCAGGTGGAAAATCCCTCATGTAGATCATGGGGATAGTTAATTTTAAGTACGTCTTCGACTTCAGTGAATTCAGCAGTACGGTCAATGAATATCGGGAATAAGGGTTGATTTTTTCTTTTAAGAAAATTCAATAATTTCAAGCAAATATGAATACTGATTAAAAAAATATTCCAGAATTCACGATTGCTGTTTTACCAGTCAGCTTTGGTTTTTAAATTTGGGTTGTTAACTTTTAGCAGTCCTGGGGAAGTTTGGGTACATGTGGAAAGTTTACTTCCTGTTCTGGGGCACACGTTGTAATTACTAAATAACGTTGTCAACCACAAGCACTATGAAGTAACAGATGGTACAGTGCCTACTGGGGACGCGAGCGTAATCAGGGTCGAGTTTATCCAAAGAGGACCTGGAATTGCTTCAGTTTCAACAACTCCACGTAATGAAATAGCCAGTGGGGCAGTTAAAAAAAAAACGTAAAAAATGATGAAACTTGGTTATGAAAATATATAAAAGTCATGTATTATATACTCAGTGGCCAGTTTATTAGGGCATGCCGGCTTGCTAGTGCAAACATCCCGCTCCTCCAAACAGCATGTGGCTGCAGCTGAGCACATGCAGCATATAGGCAGGGTCAAGAGCTTCAGTTACTGTGCGTTAGGGTAGCAAAGACTACTTCTTGATTTTGTAGGTGGTGTCATTGCATGTTTTGGTTCCAGTCAGCCGCCATCCTGAGATTTTCATGCCCTGTGGTATCTTGATTTTACCCAGAATGGTGCGATGAACAAAAACCTTCTAGTCAGTGACATTTCTGTGGTGGAAAGCACCTTGTTAATGAGCAATAAAAAGGCAATGGGCAGACTGCTTAAAGCAAACAGGAAGACAATGAGTGCATAACTTACAGCTCAGTACAACAGTGGTGTGCAGGAATGTTTCTCTGAACACATTTCATCTAACCATGGAAGCAGTTTTGAAGTCTAAAGTGCATCCTACCCGGTCCTAGTGAGGTACCAAACACCAGATAAAGTAGCCACCAAGTGTGGGTTATGTATGTAGACTATCCAGGACATTTAGTGTCTCAGAAGGTTTTTGGAGTTGCTTGTGGTGGAAACATTAATTAAGCTGAGCTTAAAACCCTTAAATAAACTTTTTTTTCTCATGTTAAGAGTACAGTTTGTCACTGTTTTCTAAATATTTTCCGCAGTGTATATTTCATCTCTAGTTAATGAAACTGGCAGTGTTTACTAAGTGCCATTTTGTACTGCTACTTGACCCATTGTTGCTGCTAAAATGGTCCTTAGATGGATTTGGTTCTTTTATAAATGTATTACTTAGTATGCACACGAACGCATGTACATTTGTGTTTTCGCTGTCTATGAGACGTTTCTTAATCTGTATTTTCATTAACTCGTGTTAATGCGCATAAAGTGTAACCATAATCCTGCTCTAGTTTGGGGAGTGTTGATAAGTTACCTTCATTGAACAGGAACATCTGGTTGTGTGAATTTCGTGGTTTCGTTTCGTCAGCATGTTGAGTCTAAAGACGGCTGACAGTGTTCTTGTATTTGTTCCAGCTGCCCAGTAACGGTTCAGAGGTTTGAAAACATTGGGAGCTCTTAAGGAACTGCAGTTGTGTCTGAAAACTATGAGCTCTGACAGCTGGCAGGAGATAATTCATATAGTCAAAGATTACACATCTGACAGTCCACTAAATCTTATTAGAAGAAAAAGAAATATAATTTAGTCAAAACTGTGAAAGAAAAGGTTTTATTGATTACAGGAATAAGATTGACATGGCAATGAATCACTCGATTGCCATGAAATACAAATGATTTCTTTTTGCTTGTGTCAGAGAGCATTGTTGTAGATAATTATGTGGTGTCAGAGAAACCTCATGTTCGTTGACATCTGCTAACGCTCGCTAGCAGACAAATGTACGATTCTGCCAGCGTTGGCTTCTGTTGAGTATCTTTTGTTCTTCGTTCCAAATTGCGCGTACAAATTCGCTCCCGATTAACTGACGTCAGTTATCCTAATCCTTGCTTGTTGGGCAATGGACCGCGACCTCTGCTCGGCACTCTCCAAGACATTTCCTCCCCAGGCGTTTTGTAGAAAGCGGCTACATTTAAGTCCCGCAGCTTGCTGCTTGTCTCACAGTTGAATGGCTGCTGTCACAGGGAATGTTGTCATGACAATTTAACCATTTATGGTCTTGATGCCACATCAAAGATGCTTATCGGATGAAGGCCAAAAAATGTCAGACACACCCCCCCCATTACAGAAGCTAGATAAGCAAAACAGCACAGATTAATTTTGATTTTGTTCCACCCCCTTAATTACCCCCATATTAAGTGATAATATATTCATTTATTCGAGGCTGCTTTCGCATGCTGTCGACAACAGCTGCATGGTGGCCCAGATGGATGCAGCCTATCAACACAGAACCTTCCAGAACATTACAAAAAAATTACACAAAATTACAGCCGCTCAGCTAAGTGTTCCATGCTCCCTCTTGTATTATGTCAAGGAAGAATAATGCACAGCAATATGGACGCTGTGAATTGAAAAGATAAAACAAAGTACGCCTCAGCTGCAAAGTGATGGTGTTTTATTTAATCGCTATACTGAATTTATTTATTTATTTATTTTAATGGTAAGACCGTAGTTAGGTCAGTAATTGTGTATAATTTAATATTATAGTTACACCGCTGTGGGAGCAGCGTTATACAATGTTTTAAATGGACGAATAAGGACTTTTTGTTGCATAGTTTACAACATCGTACTGTAAGTGAATATGAATTCAACAGAAACTTTGTTTGAGTTTAAAGGACGTTTGTCTTTGATTTACTGAGCACACGGTGCCTGCCTTATTACCTGATTCATAAAGCTTACGGGAGCTATAAAAGGGAGAAGCCCCGTGTAGAGACTTAACAGCTCTTTGCAGGCTTGTTTTTACACCTTGCCTTTTTATGCTTTTAACGATCTACATGTTACTTATTATTTTATCAAATTTTTTTATTATTATTATTCATTATAAAGCATTATGATCCAACACTCTTTGTATTTAAAAAAGTTGCTGCGGTCTGCATCTTTCGATACCAAATGTCTCCATGCGGCCCGCGGGTCAGTGCCCCAGCTATGCTAAAAGCAGCCCAATCCTCAATGTCTACAAAGTAAAACTAAAAAATGTTTTCTCATGCACATTTAAGCCGTTAATAATATTTTCCATGTCTTGCACTGGGACTCGTTTGAACAGTATGCAAAAAAAGATATTAAAAAAGGGCGAATAATACCCATGCTAGCAAGAAAAGTAGTCAGACGCGCTTTTACGGTTACACGACCCAAAGGGCGTTTTAAATAAAAACAATTTCTGTAAAAGTTAAAATATTCAGTCGGGCTCTGTGGTAATTGCGTGCCGGAAACATCATTTAGCGTAATTTTGGTGACAGTGAACCACTACACAACTCTGCGAGGAGAGCTTTAAAAGCATGCTAATGTCAGTTTCCATTACCTTGTCTATTATGGAAACGAATGTGTGTGCCTGCGTGTATGTCTGTGTGTGTGTTTTAACCATTTTTTAAGGTCTGAATATTATTGCATTTGCCTTTCAAAGACACTAAACCAACCCGACAACACAAAGCCTATTCCTAAAGGAGCTCTTTTTCCATTTTGGAGTCCCCTAAGCGTGCTGGACATTTTATGTGACTTAGTTTACACTGATATCAAAACTGACCCATCTGACAAGTATAAATTGCGGACTGGACAGCATAGTCAGGGATAACTGGGTTATTGTCTCTATTTTATATAGGAAATGGAAATGTGCACTGGTGGATATCTTCACGGAGTATCTGAGTATAATACATAATTCCATCATTGGGTTACTGCTGTGCTCGTTACGTTTGCGGGTGCCAGACACTAGCAGTAATACACACTTAAGTTATCAGTTAATTCACAAGCTGCTCAATAATGAAGGATATGAGTCTCCTCCATTCTATTTAGACAGCGGTCAGTCACAGCCCATCACAGACCACTCCTTTCCACTCCCTATAGTTGCACTATGTATATACAATGCACCTTGTTTACATATTTAATGTCTTATTGAAGAACCTTAATCTGTCTAGGCTATGCAGAGAGATTTTCATTGTATAGTGTAACTGATTACTGTGCATATGGCAATAAACTCTTGGATCTCAAACAAATCACTGAAATGCAGTATTGGTAATTTCCAGTTTCTCTTCAGCCCCGTGAACTCTTATCGTTGTGCAGAACCAGCCCAATGAACCCCTTAACAGCTGAACGAGCGCAGTGTCTACCATCTGGGCATAACTGGGCTATAACTGAACTACAGGAAAGATAGTTAATAATATTATTTAAAAACAGGTTTGCTCATACAATAACCTCCTAGAATTTAATCAGTGCTCAAATGCAAGTGCCTTGAATTTTTTTCCGGTGAGTCATTTGCCCTTTTTTTTCTCCTTTCCTGGAACACTTAAGCCTGATTTAACTAATCGGCATCCTAAATGAAATGCATGAACTCCCACAATCCCACTGTGATTTAAAGGGGTGACGCGTTCAGTTCTGCTGCGCGTGGTAAGCGGTGACCCGGTGAAACTGAGGTGGAGGTCATTGGTAGTAAAGGGATCGTGTTTCACCTTATCAGGCCAATAGGAGGTTTGGGCAATTTACTGCTGTAAATCACTCTTTTAAATCCGCAGAAGTCATGGTATGATTCTCCTGTGCTGTGTCCTGTCATGTGTGTACCCTTATCTCGCTGCTAGGGAGCATTACACTCACATTCATCATGGCTAACAACTTCATCGTGAATGAAATGGAAAAGTGCAGATCGTTCCACATATTCTCACCAAATCCTTTGCATTTCCTACACTCCGTGCCTCTCGCTGGTTTCAGATATTACATGAAGATATTGGATTCCACCTTGTCTATATTTACTCTGCACAGGAATCTATGGACTGTCACCAACATGTAACGTATCGTATCGTATTTCGGTTTGATCTTTAATGCAGGGGGTAGAGTCTCTCAATCCGAGGTGAAGGGGATAAGGATTATCTGCTGCTCTCAGCCCCACCATTTGCCTGCTGCAAAATTGATTTGTTTTATAGGTTTTTATTATGGATATTGATTTTGTGTGATGTACAGCAGCGTGTTTAAAAATCGTGCCCGTCTTGTCAGGGGTTCGGTAAGGGAATGAGACAGCTATTGCTGTGGCAGAGCTAAATGATTTTAAAAAAAATTGGATTCCTTTTTGTTTGAGGAAGTGTGAGGCATCAGAGAAACGTTTTTTAGGTTGTTAGGCCATCACATTCAGCCAGGACAGAGGAGACACATGGGGTGCATATGAAATTGCATACTTGATTGCTATGTAGTAGGTGCAATATAGTATGCGATGTGAGCAGAATGTCTGAATCCTCAGTATGGATGAGACGGTAGGCGAACGGTACCTGGATGACATACTATATTCTCCAAAATTCCCAAGTGTGGAACCAGTGGATGCCACACTATCCCACAAGGCCATTGGAGCTACAACCAGATACGAAGAACGCTGTTTGCGCAGAAATTTGTGTCCAGATGGTGGACAAAGTACCATATCTGAACAAATTTAAGTAGAAGACAATATCCAGTTACATAAGTTGACTAGAATGTGTATTTTTTTCTTTGATAGTCTTTGACAGTTTTTAACTTTTTTTTTAAGCTAGGTCATTGGTAAACATCCGGGTACGGTTATATGCAAGATGGCGACTGCATCTGGGTGTCTGGGTGCATGCATACAGCTTGCATACATACAGAACGTGCTGCATTACCGGTGGAGTATCAGGCTTCTCCTGAAGTTCAGCACCTACTGTGTAAGTATGTGATTTCAGACACATCCACAGAGTCATTCAGGGTCAAAAAGCCCTCCATATTTGGCCCTCTGCTTCCACAAGGATGTCTTCCTGTAGCATATGTTCAATGATTGGGGTAGACAGCGCCATCACAGGTGTGCTTTAAAACCGTCCCCCAGACCCCAACGTGAATTTACATCCATGTGCCTTTTTTTTTTTAACTCCTCTCTCCTTCCACTGTTCAGCCCAGTCGTCTGGCGTTCTCGCCCATCTGTAGCGTTCCTGGCAGCTTGCCGCTGCGTCACGCCCACCTCTGTGACGTTGCCTTCCAAACGTCGTCTGCGGTTCTCACAGCCTTGCCAGAGGGCCGAGAAAAAAGAAACCGACGGTCAAAAAAAAATGACAGATCAAAATCGCAGAGGTGATTCTCGGCGCGCTTGCCAGTTCATTGTAGCGATCAGCAAACAGACTGTGGGGACGGCGGCTGCATGTTTAACATGCGCGTGATGCGTGGGTGCTGACCACATCCTTTAAATGCAAGATATGCAGCCCTTCAGTCTACCTTTTTTATCTCCCACATCTGATGTGTGTGCATAGGGGGTGGGGACCCTGAGCAGATCTTTGTTGTGACAAATTTTGAAAACAGTTCCTGTAGCAGCTTTCATTGCCACGGAAAGACACTTTTTAAACAACTAATCTTTTTTTAATGATAAATGTGGAAAGCCAATTTTTTTTACTTACTTTCAACCGTCAGTGTTTTTGTCAAGGCCAGAAACCGTTAATTGCATTAAAATGAGTCAGCAGGAAGTCTTTACCATGACACGACAATAGAAACCCAACGGTCTGTGTGGGTGAACATGTGCGTTATATATCCTAACCTGAATTTAAATATCCCCTCCTATCTGCTGGCGCCATTTGTTTTCACTTGTGAGGGTACACCTAAAGGTCACGTACCAAAACAGCTCGTCGCTTTCAAAGGGCAAAGCCGTTTGTTTTCTTAATGACACCCTAAACCATGTGGAATGGGTATAACGATTCATTAAATAAAGCACGTATAAAGCAGCTGTGCTTTCTTGCATTACACTGCATTATTATGGGAATAATTGAGCTGTTATGGATACAGTAACGAGGAGTGTCATCCGTTTTGAACAAATAAGACTTTTTAACATCTTGCAGTACTTGAAATTAAAAGCATTGTTTCTCTTTCCCATGGCGGACATTCACACTTTAAAAAACAATCCACAGGCACAAGGTTTCTTATTGACGGCACAGAATTTTGAGCGCTGTTGGAGTTTAGTAGACTTTTTAACATGTTACATAAATGTACAGTCAGCAACCGTGCAGTAGAATGGCTTGTGGGAGGAATATACTGAGTTTTAATAGATAAGGGGTCAAGAGGTCGGTCAACGACATGTTGCCATGGTCCATCCCGCGCGGATCGGGGACCTCTCACAGCAGCGGGGTCAACTAGCTGCGAAAAAAGGTCCAGATACGATTGAGCGTCGCTTGCATCTCCAAATTAGCCTGGATTCGCACGTTCATGAATGCCATTCCCCTGGAGCACGGACGGTCGCTTAATTACCGCGGTTGTGTCCACCGAGAAGGGCAATATGCAGAATTCATTCCGCTTTTAATGTGTGATTTCCCAGAAGGTTACAGTAGATCACCGAGGGTTTTTTTTGCAGCCGCAGTACTTTGTCATGAATCTTATTTTGAAGATGTTAGGGGTTGTTAAGACCCCAGAGACTTCATTTTGCTGACTGGTTGGGGTAACCAGAACCTTTTTGCTGAGTCATGACTGGCAGGAGTGAGGGGGATGTTGGAATATATTATCTTTGATCTACAGCTCCACAGATACGCAGTTCAATACAGATACATTCGCGTTTGTGTGTGTTTACCGTAAGGCGTTGACAAAATGACCCTCACAGTAACACTGCCCTGTGGAAACTGGAGGTCCTGGAAATGGTCGCTGTGTACCGCGTTGCCATGGATATAAAAGCATTAAGCCTGGGAAAATGCGGTGCATACTTGGCTCATCATGCAGCTCTGTGTTGTCTGGATAGCGGTGCGAGGCTGCAGTTTGGAGGGTTGTGTGGGACACAGTGATGGTGGTGGTGGGGTGGGGGGTACCACGTCAGTCTGGCCGCGCTCATCAGTGTTTTATTGTCAGTTTTAGGGCGTGCTGTCAGTTTTCCTGTCAGCTGCACTGATTTTTTAAAGTAATAGGGACCATAATTCATACAGAGACGTCAACCTTATCATTAGCCCATGATATGTTTCAAATCGGTGAGTGACAGGGGAACTCCAAGGTCCAAATCAGTCCTCCGGTGGCCCCACCCCGGTACATGCCCCTGCTACCTGACAACTTCTGACTTTGACTTTCTGATCGAGTGAGGTAGGAAGTCTTTGAAGTGCAGGCTGTTCTTGACTGACGTAAGTAATCCGTTCAAAAACCCCTTACACACGTCATATTATATGTAAGCTGGATTAACCTTGCCGTGGCATTCAAGACACCTTATAGCAAAAATATACATAAGCCAAAATTATACTAGTAATACATACTAAAGAACACATATTATATAAATGAAAAGATAAAGTTATTCATTTACAGGCGCACTGTATGTCACCTTGTTGCGTTCCTGCTTCTGTAAACTGTGTATGTTGGCCATTTTGTGCGTAAGTCTGGATTTACATAAGCCGCACTTTTACGTAAGTTGAGAGGTGTCCATATCCGTATATTCCTCCCTTTTTTGGTTAGAGTTCGGATAACTGCTTCCTGGGAATTGTGCCAAGTCCATCTCACAGGAACACAGAAGGAGACGGAGCCCACGTCTGTCCTGGAGATGAAGGAGTCCATCATGCATGCTCACTACAGCTTAGGCCTCAGATTCTCCATGAAAAAGGCGAATGGAAACGTTATCAAGCCGAGCTGGGCCCACATTTTCCGCACTGATGACAACTATGGGGATGTGGCAGGTCCCAGTCTGCTTTGACATCGGATCTGGTGGATCTTGGTTGAGCAATTAAAGGAATTAAATAAGCTCAGAAGGAAGACTGCAGTCAGTTAAAATACACCAGAAACAAACCGAAATGTAATAATGCTGCACTGTGCGGCAGTTACCTAAAATTTTAAACCAGAAGCATAAAACATAATACAATGGAATTGTTGCGTAACCATTTTTCATTTCAGCGAATGCCTACTCCCTGCATCACCTGCATCATTAGATTCGATTTTTAGGGTATGTATGGTAAATAAAAAATAGAAAGGGATTCGAAGTTGCAAACAAGCTCCCAGCAGGAGGACAGAAAACAGGTTCAGCCCAGCTGCACACGTTTCTCCATTGTTTGCGCATTTGAGAAGAAACCACTGAACAGTATTTTTAATATTTGCTGTTCTTACCCCGCACCTGTCCCCTGCTTCATGCTCTTGACTGGATTCGCTGATATGCAAGATGGATGGATGGAATTCCTGCTATGAAAAACACTAAAAGCATGATGCTATAATCTTGACTCATTTAAGTCTTTCTTTGGTACCTTGTATGTATTTCATTATAAAATTTCGGGGACGACGGTTAGCATTGTTGCACCGAGCTCCAAAGTACAGTAGTAGCTTTAAATTTAGCCCTAGAGTTGAGATTTTGCTCCTCTAATTTGTGCTGAGACTTGTGCTGCTACTTTGCTGTCTTCCAGCACTCTACCGCTGGTAAGGTGACCTCTTAATGGCCTACAGTGTGTGGCTGCGCTGGAGAGCGTGCCCATAGGTGATTTGCAAAATGATGTGTCCACATTGTGCCCCACCCCACATACTCTGGTTACAAAGAGGGTCTCTTGATTACCGCCAGCCTGATTGCACACTGAGGGTGAAGGGCCAAATGGATGGTTAATCTCATCCCAAACAGCGCCCCCTATTGACTGATGAAGTTGTGGCTTCTCGTTGGGTTATCTGAACAGGATGAAAGGGCCGTGCTCACTGACAATCAAGCAGGACCCCCGTATCGTTTTTGGCAGCAGAAATGACAGAATTGTGAGCTGGTGCAACATTTCACTCTACTCAGGGTTCACTTGGACAATCCCCCCCCGCTTCGAGAGTCATCCAGTTCGGAGGCAAGCAAAAATTAAATTATGTTGTTTACTTAAATTTGAAGGCATTTCCTACAGAGAGGGGTATTTCATTTTTCCAACTAGCACCACCACCCCCCACCGCAAAAGTAATGAGATCCCCAGCAAAGAGGCGGGAGGCGTGAGCAGCTCACCAATCCTGTGCAGCGAAGCTGTTTAGGGTACGTGACGAGGTCCCGTGGTGTTTTGGTGCAGAGCAAAGCACCAGGATACGCTTACGTGTCCCAAGACCGAATGCTGCTGAATTGCCTTCACAATGCCGGTGTAATGCATCCATGCCGCAATTGTTCTTCAGCAAAAGAAAGGTCAGCGTTGATACGATGCAGATGTTTTCCCTGAAAGATTTCAAGACTTGATAACCGTGCTTTTATTGTTTGGACTGAAAGGACAATTACATTCGCCTACACACAGATTGACTTTAATCTCTTTAGGATCAAATAGTGATTATGATTCAATCAGGGACTTGTGCCCATTATAAATAATTCGGGAAATGACTCACAAATGGTACAAATCCTTACTGTGGCGTGGCAGGGAGGTGACAGGCCCCTCATTTCTGAAAAACTTGCAGGATCCATTCAACCCAGGGACAATTCCTCTCTTCTCCTTGTCCAGATATTTCTCTACTGTTCTCTACTTGCGCTGTTGGTAAATTTGCACTGCATTGTTTTTATTTTTGCACTAGTTCCCCTTATCGGTTTGTTCCACATTGCTCTCAGCATACTGTTTCCCTTGCACTTTGCAGTTATTTTTGCACATGGCACTCTTATGCTAATTTACCGTCGCACCGTGTTTGCTGTACGTTTTCCGTGTCTGTCATGTGTTTTAGTTTTACTTACATTGTACTGTGAAGTGACTTTCCTGTGTGTCTTGTAATACTGTCCTGTACTTCAGGTTTGGCGCTGAAGCCTGAACAATTCTGGTATGTTTGTTCATACTGGCAATAAAATGTTGTGAGTTCTGAGAAGGGCAGCTCTGATCCTTGTCAGCAGTAAGGAGCACTTGTACCAAGCAAGGTGAAATGACTGCAGTCTGATTAAAAAGAACAATAAATGGACTCCACCGGTGGGTCCCCATTGCCCCCCCCCCCCACTTCCACATCTCCCCACCCCCCAATCACAAGATCAGAACCTGACCAATGGAATAATTAAAGCTAGTTCATCAGTGAGTGTGTGCTGCAGAGGGGTTGATTTGTGTGAAATGCCATTACTGATTTGAATGGCTCCATTTTTGCTTATTAATACTTTAGGGTCAGGATTATTTTTTTCTTCCTGCAGGAAGACTAATTAATTAGAAATAGCCTCTGTTTTTAGATGTGCAAACCCAGGCTTTCTCTCTACAGGAGTTTCTGCCTCGATGTTGCCAAATATAGCAGAGTAACATTTATTCCACTCGCAGTAAATGATTTTAAATGTCACAGTAAACAATTTAAAGTCGGTAAAGTTCAGTAATAAAAATCTGCTTGTGCTTATTTCTTGCTTAAAGCTCCAACCGCTTTACACTAACTTCACAATACTTTGACAGGGACTCGACCAAGCACAAGATCACGCAAGCAAAACACAAAGTTGCAGCCCACTATGGAGATAATGTCCAATCTGAATTTTCCAGCTGCGTTTTATTGCTGCCTGTGTCTCATACAAAATATGTATGACGGGAGTCTGAGAGAAAGCAAGCAGTTTTTTTTGTCAGTAGAAGGAAATCGAGTGGGTTTAAGGTGCCTCTACACAGACATTAGGATGGTAGAATGTGTGAGTGAATGAATAAGACACAATATCTGGTTTATTGTTGATTTCCCAAGGCTTTGTAACCTCAATTTGATTCGTTAATCTATTCAGTGTAGCCCTAAGCAGCAAATTAAGAAACGAAACTGGTTCCTAAGTCTTGGAAACAGTGCTTTATTTTTGTTTTCATCTGAGATAACTTTGATATTATAACTTTATAACTTTGATTCATACTTGGCTCTAATTCTTGTGAGTTTGAACACCTATTAATCTGAACCGCACTTCTCACAGATGTTGATTAAGTAAAAATCATAAGAAATAGAAATGAAATACCATGAACCTTCTGAAGAAGTCCAACCCATCCCTGATGCCCTCTCCCTCATGTTCAGTGATTCTTGCTATAAGCTTCAGGCTGACCAGAACCCTGGATAATGGTTATGGAAGATCGATGGCTATATGGACAGGCAGGTTATGCTACCCTAAAACACAAATTTTGAACACATGGCTAAAGTACTCCCACCAAATATCTTTCTGTATACTTTGTGATGAAGAAGCATTTTGTAATTACTCCGTTTTAGCCCTTGGATATCAGCCCCATGGCAAAACCTGGATGTGTATCCTGTATTTTACGAGTTTAAATGTAGGAACTAACCACATCTAGAGGTGAATTTTTGGAAATTAAGTCGCAAGAGGGTGGAAATGCACCGCCAACACAAACTAGAGGGCTGTCACTGAGCCAAAGTGGTTTATTTTCCAGCATCTACACAGTCTGGAGTGCTTATTTCTGCATCAGTTACTGATTTTTTAAAAGCATAAAAAGTGCAGCCATGTGAAGTAACAGTTTTGGCACTTCGAAGGTAGAGCATTGCAATTCACTGTGTGACCAATAGGTGGTAGAGGGCCCAGTCACCCTGGTTAGCTGTGAGTGCTAAGCTAAGTGCAAAGCGACAAGCGCCAGCATGTGATCTCCGAAAAAGTAACACTGAGAATAGATCTCCAATCTAATTAATTTCTTCTTTAATTTCTGTGCTACTAGGAACAGTTTTAATTACAACCCACTTGTTAGGCCTCAGCCTCAAATATATGTGTCACTTCACTAATCTAGGCTATATAAAGTACTAAAGTAGTATATGAAGTACTGAATATGAGCATTTTCCCATTGTCTCTGTGTACTCAGTTCCGCAATGGTTACATAGTATTACCTGAGGAAATTGTGACCACATTTACACATCCTGTATTATGAACATGGTGTTTGCGATAGTCGTAAATGTTTTTCATTATATTTCCTGCTTTGAGGAATTATGTTTTATCCCCATATTTAACCAATTCCCTAAACAGGCGACATTCAGCTTAAATATATGTCTATGCAAGTATGTAAATAGCATGTTTTGCTTCATAAGATAAGCGGGTGGATGCCAAAGCTGTGCCTTGCCGCACTTTAAACGGGCCACATTCTGGAAGCACTGGGCGTATGTCAGCCCCTGTTTCCTGGCTACTTTTTAAAATAAACACCCCAGGAAGACGAGCGCAGAGCCTGCAGATGACTGTGAGCCCGATGTCCGCGCCTCTGTGCCTTTCTCCACCCAAGCATGCCTGTAAACGGGGAGTTTTTTTTTTTGCTGTAATGATTTTGACCGTTTCCCACAGTAACTTTCACGCTTCTGCGGCATTTAAGCTGTTTCCTGAATGCTTTGCCCTTTTCTAAAGGTCATTTCTGTGCTTTGACATAGAGGTAGTTAATGCCAAATATTTTGCATGTTTATATTTGGGATGTTGTTACAGTTTGAGGCATTATTACAATTAGGTTGTTCCCTGCAAGAAATATTAGCTGCATTTGTTTTATTTTATTATCTTCAATTAGTATGTGCATACAACCCTTTCATGATTAAATGTCCTACTCTGCTGTATTATTGACACGGGTTCTCATGCCATTCTATAATGTTAGAAACAAAAATCACAGTTGCCACCAAAACTATATTTAGCTAATTTTCAGTTTAATATCTGGGCAAGAATCTACAGAAATTTCACATATTCTTTTGAGGTCGATTAATGTAGGGGCACAAAACCCAGAAAAGTGTTGGACAGGTCCTCCACACAGGAAAAACATCACTAGATATGAGGAAAATTGTGTCTGGATTCCTAGATACTTTTGGATACCTTAGGATTTTTTAAATCCACAAGCCTCTAAGCTGATATCAGCTTTTAATGTGTTTATATGAGAAAAAAAAGGTATTTTCTTCATATAATGGTGTTTTCTAGACACAATGACAAAGCGTGAAGCTGAGCATTATTCAAACTGAAAAGAACCATTGTTGGTCTGCCTTCTATTTTTTAGAATGATAATATGCATGCAGTAAC
This sequence comes from Mormyrus iriodes, assembly GCA_011763525.2. Taxonomy (NCBI): domain Eukaryota; kingdom Metazoa; phylum Chordata; class Actinopteri; order Osteoglossiformes; family Mormyridae; genus Mormyrus; species Mormyrus iriodes. The sequence goes on from JAAGVU020000113.1 coordinate 308,401, forward strand.
ATTTCATACTTAGTTATACAATGCAAATGGTTCACACCCAGCTGTCGGACACACAAGGGCCGAAAGACAGTATGACAGTGTGCCTCTTAAAGTCTAATCCATATTTATGAGACATGACTCTCCAGGTGCTATTTGCTGGCTATATCTGTGAAATGCATATCTGCTAACAGTTTGCTCTTCTCGGTTCCATATGGTTTTCAGCTGAAGATTATGTAAGCCAAATATTATCAGCAAAGGCTTTCCCTTGCCATGCATCTGCCTGTCTTTAATTATTGTCAAATATCGATTATTGGGAAGTTTACAAAGGATTGCGTAGTGCTTGGATTGTTTCCTCACATTGCTGGGATTGCAGGTTCAAATCCCACGTCCTCTCTCTGTGTGTGGCGTTTTCATGTTCTCACCATGGCGTATCAGTTTCCTCCCACTGTCCAGTGATATTTCGTCAGGTTATTGTTTCTGAATTGCCCCCAGTGATTGATACATAGATACAATTTATTTGTCCCCGTGGAGAAAGTAGTTTGCACCGTAATCACAAGGCATTTTGTCATTGCAGCACAAATTCACCAATAAGACATGCCCATACCCATCCCAGCATTAGAGGCACCAATAGGCATACTCATACACATACCCTTACACATCACAGCATCAGAGGCACCAATAGGCATACTCATACACATACCCATACACATCCCAGCATTAGAGGCACCAATAGGCATACTCATACACATACCCTTACACATCCCAGCATTAGAGGCACCAATAGGCATACTCATACACATACCCTTACACATCCCAGCATTAGAGGCACCA
>JAAGVU020000113.1:333537-346015 GCA_011763525.2 Mormyrus iriodes
GTGGCCTGATCCAAAGAGGAGGTGAGATGCAACGCCCCCCCCCCCCTTCGGAAATCTTAGGGTCGATGTGCCGAGTCAGTTCCCTGGGCAAATGTCAACCTCCGGTGAGACTCGTAATATACTGCTCCGTGTCGGGAAGTGGCTGTTTTACAAGTCGCCTGAGGGACTAGCACAAGCATCAGGGAATTAGCTATGGGGAGAAAGAGTAGCATGAGAGCTGCTCTGAGGAGCACGGGTGCTGCGATCTTGCTTTTATGGAAGGCTTGACTAGCACTCATCTCTGTGTCAGCATCAGCATCAGACGGCCTCCCCCGGGGGCTGTCCGGCCCGTGTGAGAAGTGGAAGGAAATAAAGGAGACATAGGAAGTCATTTATGTTCCAGCTAAACTCCCAGTGTGATACTTTTCAATGAAAATCTGTTTTATTTGTGTTGTTTTTATTTTAATTTATATTTTTACTTATTTTATTTGTATTGTATTATACAATGCCTTGTTAGTACTTATCTTGTGCCCTTATTACCTATCCTGGCTATTTTATTTCTCTTCTTTACTGCTGACTCTTTCAGAGCTTCGCACAAAAATTTCCACGTCCCCATACTGCCTGTGCATGTACAAGTGGCAAATAAATCTGGCGAGGTATTGTGGAGGTCGAAACATCATAGAGGTATGGAGTTTAGGAGCACATTGAAGGTGTTAGGAGGATACGACAGGAGTGCAATAGCCCTAGGAGAACGCGTTGCAGTTAAATGGCACTGTAATTATACAGTTTCAGTCCTGGAGGCTTGCAAACTCGACCTCTGTTGCCGCCCCTGGCAATGGGGGCTTTCGCTCTAGCTATCCTCTCAGTTAATTTAGCTACCACCTACTTCTAGTCACGTTTCCAGCGTTCTGTCAGTGACGCTCTGTACTTCTCCGTCAGCTTTACTGAGAATTACCTATCGCAGATAATAGTATTATAATGAATTGTGTTTGGTTGGTTTTTTCAAAGCATGAATCAATCGTTATCTGTTTCTTAACAATAAGGGATTCGGTCTTGTATAAAAGAAAAGGTAAACAGTGCTAAGATTGATCACGTCTCCTAAAATTGGGCTCCTGCAACAACTGTACAATCACAAATGATCCAAACTACTATTTCATTTTCAGAGGTTTCGTTTTAGTTTAATACTTTTCATTTTAATGTAATAGCTTTCACATCCAGTCCAGTGTATCTCCTGCCCTCTGCTGCCTGGGATAAACTCCAGGCTCAATATGACTTTATACTGGATAAGAGGTTATGCAGGATGAATGGATTACCTTTCAAGAAAATGCTAGTGTATTTAAACAGCAGTCAAAAGACATCTTCAGCTTCAGACCAACACTAAGATTCAATAAGCAGATTACCAGGTCTGCACAGGAACATGTGCCAGATGTGACCGTGTCTTACTGTAGCTATTAGCTCCTAAATTCTTTTTTACCCATCCTCAGACATTATCATCACAGATTGGGTCACGCCAGTTATCAGCACAGACCTGGCTCCAGAGCCGAACATGTCTTTACCCATCCGGCCGCAGTTTAGATTTAAACGGAGTGCAAGAGAGAAACACACTAAGTAAAAAAGTATCGATCATGCGGCTAACGCTGGTAAGCTTGGAAACCGTGTGAGAAATAGCCACCCACTGCAATTTGCTGGACGGGGGATTACTAAAGTCTGCGTCTCTCTCTCTCAGCAGCAGGACATCAAAATGCAATCAGGAGAGCAGAAAATCACAAAAAAGCCTGGAGGAGAAAGTGATGGCATATTTAGTAATGGAAATATGGCAATTCCATATGGATGTTCCACAAAATTATGCAGGTTATTAACAATAAGCAAAGAATCTCAGCAAGACATGTAGAAAACCTGAGGGAGGGAACTGTGGACACATAAGGGTGACCTATGATAAGAGAAGTTAAGATAAGGCAAGATAAGATGAGATAAGATAAGGTAGGTTAAGATAAGATAAGTTAAGATAAGATATGGCCAAACATCATAAATGTAAAATAAATAGGCGGAAGGTATACGTGCTATTACAGTGTTTCCCAATCCAGTCCCCAGGCGCCCACAGACAGTCCACATTTTTGCTCCCGCCCAGCTCCCTACCGGAGGGTGATAATGTGAATGTCTTTTTTAGAGATGCATATAATATTAGTGTATGAAGTATGGCCCTTCTGGGGTAAATAAAGTCCCCGGAATACTGGATACTGAAGTATAGTTGGTCTAGCGATGATTTAATGTAAATTTAATCATTAGTTAGTTATTTTCATGAAATTTTGAACCCAGCTAGAATGAATCCAGTAGTCACATTTGAAAGCGGTGTTTTCCAATATCCTCAAATTAAACTGTAAATACATTTTGATCACTTGTGTCACAAAATGCAATGCTTGCTAAAAAGTTCATGTCTCCCAATCCCCTATTGATGTTTCCAGTTTCATAATTTAATTAAACGAAATGTTAAATAATTAGCTGATAATGGTTACCCTTTGGAGCCGTGCTTAATGCACCATAATACATTAACTGAACTATTGCACACAATTGCATTCTAGTATTCATCAACTTGTTTTGGACTTGAATCAATATATTTACGTTTGTTTTTCTTATATGTTTTTTTTTACTAATATTAGCCTTATAAAATAATGCAGCTTGACAGCATGCTATTTGGCTGCTTGAACTTTTTACATAATTAACAAGGCATCTGGTTAGAATATAGACCCACAATGAATCACTTGATTGAAATAATTAAGACAAGGGCTAAATATCTTAGAGAAGTAATTAGTTTCTAAGTAACAAAAGAAATCCGTTATTTACCTCCCTTTAGCAATTACCCTCATCTTGAACACAATTATCATTGTGCTCGCCAAAATCTTTTCCGAGACAAACCTCGCGGGTAATTTATCTCTTATTCTAATGAGCACTCTTCTCGAAAAGGACAAGAATGTGCCGGAGAATGCGTCTGGAGTGGTTTGGTGGTGATGCGCTTCAGGAGCACTCATGATAAATTTGGCTGAGCAGTTCATTAAGCAGCCTGTGTTCTTTTGCATATTTTCCCCTTTGTCCTGGCCCTCATTACTATAACTCCTCACTCGCCGTCTGAAAAGACAAGCTTGTTGGTGATAACAGCCTCTAAAAAGCACTAATTGAAACTTGTCAAAAAATAAATACTGAGTTCTTCATAAGTCTCTGTTTAAGGCAGCAGCCACTATTTCTGTCAGTCATTCTTATTCAAGAAATAAACAAAAATCCTGTCAATCTTCTCTCTATAGACGGTAAAAATGAGGCGTTTAGGAATCATCAAGTGACTTTCTGCACGAACCAAAATACCGCACCCAAAAAAACTTGCATCGTGATGTTTCGACGTTCAGCGCAACAAATGATCTCTGTGCTCTTCCTGCAGATGCAGCAGCTGTTCTATGAAAACTACGAACACAACAAGAAGGGCTTCATCCAAGAGCTCCACAGCAGCAAGATCCACAACGCCATCACCCTCCACCCCAACAAGAAGCCCGCCTACCAGTACCGGCTGCACAGCTACATGCTGGCCCGGCGCATCTCTGAGCTCCGGCACCGCACCATCCGGCTGCACCGCGAAGGCGTGGCCATGAGCAAGCTCAGTGACACCGAGGCTCGGCGCGAGGACCAGCAGCTTGGTGCGATGCCCTCTTATACCCGCTTCCAGCCCACTAGCCGAGCCGACGTCATTGAGTGGGATTTCCTGACAGGGCGGCACCTGTACTCTGCAGGAGAGAACCAGATGCCGCGGCAGGGCCTGGGGAATGCCCTCCGGGGTGCCCTGGAAGACACTGTGCTCCAGGTTATGGAGATGATCAATGAAAACTCAAAGGCCCGTGGGCGCGTGATCGACTTCAAGGAGATCCAGTATGGCTATCGGAGGGTGGACCCCTTGCACGGGGCGGAGTACATCCTGGACCTCCTGCTCCTATACAAAAAGCACAAGGGGAGAAAGGTGACGGTTCCTGTCCGCCGCCATGCCTACCTGCAACAGTCCTTCAGCAAACCCTTCTTCACTGAGGCCGAGGATCTGGATGTCACTGAGCTGGTGGACGCCATCAACTCACAGTCCTTCTCGTTTCTGTCTAACTCCCTGAAGATCTTCTCACCTTTCCAGTACACAGAGTCAACCAAAGAGATGCTTGAGCGCAGCCAGAAGAAGATCCACTTCCTCGTCCCTCTGACAGGGAGGTACGACATCTTTGTCCGGTTCATGAAGAACTTTGAGAAGATGTGTCTTATCCCCAGTCAGAACGTCAAATTGACTGTGATCTTGGTAGATAATGACAGCAACCAAGACAGAGAGAAGCATATAGAACTGATCAGGGAATATCACCACAAGTATCCCAAGGCTGACCTGTCAGTCATTCCGATGACTGGTGATTTCTCCAGGGGCCAGGCTCTGCAAATGGGCTCTTTGCAACTGGATAACAACACTCTGTTGTTCTTCTGCGATGTGGACCTCATCTTCACCACTGACTTCCTGCAGCGTTGCCGGGACAACGCGATCCAAGACAGACAGGCCTACTTCCCCATCATCTTCAGTCAGTATGACCCTAAAATCGTCTATGCGGGCAGCCCCCCTGACAACAGCGATTTCATCTTCACCAAGAAAAGTGGCTTCTGGAGGGACTATGGCTTTGGTGTCTCCTGCATATTCAAAAGCGACCTTCTGACGGCTGGTGGCTTTGATACATCCATCCAAGGCTGGGGTCTGGAGGATGTAGACTTATACACGAAAGTCATAAACTCTGGATTAAAGGTGTTCCGCAGTCAGGAAACTGGTATCATCCACATTTATCACCCAGTTCACTGTGACACTAACTTAGATCCAAAGCAATACAAAATGTGCTTAGGGTCTAAGGCAAGTACTTACGCATCCACGATACAGCTAGCCGAGCTATGGCTGGAGAAACATTTAGGCATAGGCTACAACAGAACTTCTTCCTGACATCCCAGCTCTGTTCTCCTCCTATGGAGTTTACCTCAGTTTTGCATTCGAGTGGAGATGATGGCGAGGTGCGAGCAAGTTTCTGGGTACGTTTGACTGTTTTCTGGGTGACTTTGTGCAATTTTTTTGTCATTCCATTTTCTTTAATTGTCCTGGCTTTCCTCGGTTTTCAGTTTCCATTGTCGTCTTCCAAAGGCCTTTCTCTGTGCACACGCGATATCTGTGCTCATCCCCACCCCCCCGATCTGCGACCTGCGATGCCATGCGTTCCTAAGCAGACCTTTAACTGTCCGAAGATCTGTATGTATTCTCAGGAGCACATCTTTCATACTCTGGCCACTTTACATAACATGTGTGAAATGAAAACCCTGGTCTGCTTCAGATGAACAAAGAAATGCTCATCATTGGTCTCTGCCAGCATCACTGAACCCTTTTTGACAATGGCAAAGATGGCTGAAATGAAGAAATGTTATAAAAATGATAATAATAATAATAATAATAATAATAATACTGAAAGTACCACAAATGTGCTTTAAAGCGCCACGAGGTGAAAAGACTTTATGATCGTTTTCTAATTTATACAGATGGATATGTTAACTCAACTTTCATCTGCAGTATTTTTTAAAACGTGTGAATAATTTTGATGATTGTATCTTTATTTTTTAGTGCAAAAATTTCCATGATGTAAAAGGTACTGGATACCGTCCGACATCTGCTGTCTATTTCGTATTATTTCAAATCCAAAAAATTCCGCCTCCCGCTCTGTTTCCGTGACCTTGGTTCTGATTGGTGAAAGTTTTTTTTTTTTCTGTATTTCAGCTTAGTGGCTTTAAAGTCATTTGGTTTGTTGGCGAGAACAACAAAGTTATATTACGAAGGGTTATTTATAATAAAATGTTAAAAAGCGTACAATGTGGCTAATTGTGTGTTGTGTAAAAGGGCAATGAAAAACAGAAACTCTGCCTCATTATTGAATGAATGAAAAATAAATATTCTGTACAGATTCCTTAAACATTCCAAACTTTTGTGGTATGATAGGGAAAGAGTTTGACTTTTTTTCCATATTTAAGCTTTAAATGTGCTTTAAATGCTGTTATTAATCTGCACATAAAACAAAGTATATTCTTCAAAAGATTTTTACAAGATACATCAGAAACTGATCCTTCTAACAGATTTATGATTTATGAATACCTACTCCAATGAACAGCCGTTTCAGGCCTGCACTCCAAATTAATTATACACTGCATGAACAAGGTTAATTATGCTCATGAAGCAAAACGATTCCCCACTCTTTCCCTTAAACACCAAGTTTAATCTAATTAATTTAATTAGAAATCAATTCGAGCTCGATCAAAGTCGTTCCTGAATGAGGCCATATCAAAAGCTAGTTACTGCTCTCGTTACTTCATACCGGCTTTACATGCCTGTAAAAACTACATATATTTCTTACATTTATTATCACCTTGGAGTAAAAAAAACACCAATACGCTCAAAACCCCCTTTTTTTCATTCACTTAAGACTTTCCAGCAAATGATGCATAAATTACGTGTCATTTATTAATTAGTCTACTGGAGCTGCAGATTTACTTTGACTTAAATCATACTAACAGTTTAAAAATGTTTAAAAAATCCACACAGTTTGCACAGACCAGTGAGGCACGTGGCTGTATTGGAGACAACTAACTGTACACTTAAGTAGCTACTTTATCCTTCTGTAATGCATGGGTGCTTCCCGATCGATTTCTAAAAACTGGGAAGTAGATATGTTTCTAACATTTCGTGTGCGTCTTATGCACGTTTTCATGTAAAGCCAGCATTTTCAAACAGGAAATATTAGTGGTATTGTGTGCTACGTACGGTGCCAGTCAAAAGTTCAGACACACTTATATGAAACAGCATTAATGGAATTATGCACTAACCATTATTTAATATTTTATTTTATTTAAATAAAATTAATTTGTTGGGTGGGGGCAGCTCTGTGGGTTGGGAGTCAGAAGGTTGCTGGTTCAAATCCCTGGGTCAGCAGAGTTATCCCACTATTGGGCCTTTGATTAAGGTCCTTAACCCCAATTTCTCCAGGGACTGGTTGACCCTACTTTCTTCTCTATTCCAGTTTCATGAGGGGCCTCCTGGGATGCTTTTCCAGCCATCCTGAAGGAGGCTCCACATATATGCTGAGCTCTCATCAGCCACTTTTCCTTCACTCTCTGGTCAAACTCCTCCTAAACCATTTCTACTGTGTTTAGGTCAGGTGGCCAGGTCATGTCATGCGACACTATCACTCTCCTTTGTAAGCAGCTTGGCGTGTCCAGACTTTTAACTGGTACTGTATAGGCAGTATGGGGGGGTCTTTTAGGAATGGTCTTGGTTGATCTTCTTGGTGATATCCTCCAGGATCTTGGAAATGTCAGTGGCAGACCATCACCCAAGACACCTAGTGAGGTACGAGTGAGACCGACAACAAGACCTTGCAGTGTGGTGGATTAAGACCCATGACCAAAAGACACAAGGAACAGATCTCACTGAACATTTAGAAATGTCAGCAACAGATCATTAACACCCACCCAAGAGAAAATAAAGTGCAGCTGCCCTACATATAGTTAATTTCCGAAAAAAAATAATGGTTTAACCATAATTCCTTTCAGTGCTCTTCATGTAAATGAGAATTTTAAGCTTTTAAATTTCCTAACTTCAGGCATCTATTTTCCATTTTGCTGATCCAGTACAGGGTCACGAGGATCTTGGAGTCTGTCCCAAGAAACACATGGTATGAGTCAGGGGACACTTTGGATGTGGTGCCAATTCTCCAAAGGACCTTCCAGCATTATCAATATCCAGAGAACTGTTTTTTTTTTAGTTCCAGTAGTAATTCAGTAATTCAGGAACATTTCACCAAGCGTTCCCAAAATTAGAAACCTGGCGAAGGAAAGGTAGGCTTTCTTATTTGCGTGTTTTTGTGCTTTATTATTTTGCAGGATTTCTCAGGCTCATATTAAATCAGCGGCTCCCATTAGCATCCCTGGCAGCCGGGGAGCTGATGACAGAGTGGATTATATTATTCGGCCTCATTTGCTTAGAAGGCCAGACTGCAGAGCTAACAGTTAGCTACCAGCAGCTAACCGTGTGACTGCGGCTCATGCTCTCCATACATGGCTGGCAGGGAAAGGGAATGGAGCTTTTTTCCAATTGAATTCAAGTCATTTTGAAAGTGGAGGGACAGCCATCTGTTTCTCTTTTTGTCGCCTCACTTGTCGAGCATGTTATTTCACGTGTCATAAAATTGAATCGCTCATCCTTCGATTTTATTTAGGTAAAACGACCTCAAGTGATTACTGTTCTGTATGTTTCCCGGTTTATGTATTGTTTTGGTTTTTTTTTTTACTTTACTTATATAAACATTGATCTCGGTAAGAAAATGCCTGCAAGTTATTGTGAGCAGCAATTTGACTTCAGCGATCCAGCAGGGCTGGTGAGGCTAGCTCAGGATGTCAGGAGGACAGATGAAAGAAATATCAGGTTACATCTCGCAGCAAAGGTTTTGATAATGACTTGGCTCAGGAGGGTTATGGGCCGTTGAAGTCCCTATGCTTCTAGAGCATTCTACTGCAGTCTGGGGTTTACCGAGTTTGGCTCTTACAGGAGTGTTCCCTGAGTAACCTTTTTTTGGTTTTGTAAATGGATACTATGTTTTGCTAGGACAAGCAACAGGAATTGCACAATACGCTTGATAAAGATAATTATTCTTCTGCCTGGAAAATACTGTCATCGATGAAATCATCTTGCCACCATGTCCATTGGGGGGGGGTATTACCATTTTTGAACATATGGCTTCATTGGACATAAAAGTCAATGTTGCAATTCCTCACAGAGCTCCAGAGGTGAGGCGAAAGGAGACACTGTCAGTCTTAAGACACTTCAAAGGCATGACGATGTGTGGGAGGCCTCCAGCTGAATGTACCATGTTGTAGGACAAGAAAACAACAAAATTCAGAAAGCTAGGTGCATCACAGCCCAGATGGACAAAATGTGGACTGAGCCCCCTATGAAATTTAGATATGGCTAAGCAGTAGGAGACTAAATTTAAGTTAAGGAGTAGAAATCTGTTCTATGAACATTGTAAAACAGGAGAGGGGATTTCAAGGTGAAGAGAAGGAACTGGAGCGCAAAATTCTGGGTCATGAAGATCTTTATAGGGCTGCACACCGTGGACGGGATGTTTCTAGCCGATGATAGAACCTACTGGCAGAGGAGAAAAGTATTCAAATTTGAGGAGCCATTTTCCTCAAGTTCTCCACGAATGATTGTATTCAAAGTCAAAAATCCACAGTATCTTCATTTTCACCTTCCACTATATGATGCATGGGTCTTGCACTGAGATGAAATATTGTTTTTTGGGTTGTTTTGCAAAAGAAATATAAATATTTCTTATACAAATATATAAACAAGACACATTAAGACGCAAAGATAAGACAAAACAAATTCACGTGTGGCAGGCTATAATTGAGCCGCATATTTTATAAATGTGGATTTGAATAAAAGTCGTGTAAATGACACACAAGCAGCTTTAGTAATTACAGGTTCTCATCACTGGCACTGCACACCAAATCATAAACAACAGCAGAGAGGCACTTCAGGACTGGACTGCCTATAGCTTTCATTCCCTTGTTTCCTCTATTTCCATTGCTGCTCTCTCCCACCCAGGCTGCCAACTGAAAGATCATATTTTATACAAGGCAACCCTCCTAGTATTGGTCTCATACATAAAATCCACTGCTTCCCAGAGGTGGGTGTATCTTACCGAGTTTGAATTGACAAACTAAAGGTCAGGGCTAATACACCTGAGGTAAGCAGAGTTTGTCCTGTTTGCTGGAGTCCTCAGACAGAGTCGTTTTGAGTTTATGATACAATTAAACTGTATTCATGGATAAAATTTCACATTTTTTATGTTGGCAACCAAAACAGCTATAACATTTTCTTCCCTTCACTGAAGTCCAGTTTTGTTACCCAGAAGAGCTTTTTATTTTTAAAGGAATATAAGGTTGGAGTTCAAATGCCCTCTACAATGGGCCAGCCTTTTCAGAATTGCAAATGTTGTGAAGTGTTTTAACATTTTCTATGAAGACCACAGACTGTGGAAAATAAATGAAGTGAACAGACGAAACACTTAATGTGACTCAGTAGGGAGACATGATGTGGTTAAAATGTGTAAAACCCGGGTTCGAAATAGAGTGCGGCGTACAAACACTACAGACGCTGTAGAGTAAATCGATTGCAGGTGTTGATGGATGACAGTGCAACCTATAGGTTCAGCTGTTAATATCATATGGGCGATAGCTGGGCTAGTAACAAATCAAAGCTGTATTACACTCTCATTTCAGCTGTAGCGGTCGAATTCACTGGACCGGCTCGCTTAATCGAGGTGGAGTTTGAGAGCTGTGTAAGATTCCTCCTTTTATCAACCTGGAGCAGTTTGGAGAACGGCCGCCACAGGATGTCAGACTCCCTGTCCGTCTCCATGTCACAGATGGCGTGTGACCAGCTGTCCCTTCTCAGGGTGACCTTGTCACATCAGCACTTTTTACTGCCTGGCTTTGGATTTGCAGAACATCACAGCTGTGGGGCGTTTGAAGGACTGTGGGGGGGGCTGGCTGGTGTCACAAGAGATGGGCCTCATGCCTCCATCTGCTCTCTCTCCCTACCTGGGTGATAATAATGTTGGATGTGAATGGAATAGTGATCCTTCATTCATCCCCGTAGGGAAATTCTCTTCTTGTCCACTCCATCTTGCTCTCCATGAGACACATGGACACATATGCAGGTGAGATCAAGCTTGGGGGTCACAGCGTAGGGACAGCCAGTGTGCAGTACCACTGGAGTAATTAGGGATTAGGGCCTAGCTCAGGGGCCAACGGACATGTAGGATCCATCTCTCTGGCACGCAGCGCAATAAGACCAAGTTCAGCAGCACCAGCCCTGTCCCGGAGTGAGAGGAAACGCAATATTGACAGCTGTTCTGTTATTCTGGCGACACTTGTGTTGCACGTGAGCTCTGCCCAGCGGCAGATCCTGACAGAGGCAATGTTGGCATTTTCCCCTGGCAGCATCTTCTGAGGGCTGCCAATGCAGCAAACTGGGTACCAAACCACACTCCCACCCCGCCTGACAGCTTTAACCGTGCCCCTCCCTGTCGGGTTGTCAGCTCGACAGCTTTTATCCACAGCTTGGGGCGGGGGGGGGAGGGGGGCGCTTGCCATCGATTTCCTCTCACAATGGCACGCCAACTACACCCTTCAAAAAAGCCTGAAACTACACAGAATATGCGTGTCATAAAAGCTTCAGAACACTTTCATGAACTGTATTTTAAGCATGGTAATTATGAAGAGTGCATTAAAGTCTCATATGGCTGCTACTCGTTAGTCTGCGTCTTTGGAATAAGCATATATGATGGCTTGTCAGGTGCTTATGAAGATGTGATGAACAGCTTACATGAAAGTGCTTCTGTGGTCATGAAAAGATATATCAGGGTAAAATTATCCACCAAATATAGCGGTTTTCTTGTTTAAGCCAAAATAACCTGTTTCAGTCACCTCCAGGGGCATCGGAGGGGCATGGGTACCATGGCAGTTTCAGGAGACCCAGCACTTGACAGGGGCCCTTAAATAAGTACAATTATAAGGACTGGGAAATCTATCGCGTTAACACGTTGCATTAATTTTAAAGTCATAACGTGTTATTTCTCTGATCAAATTAATGCATTTCCCTCATGAGAGAATAGTATGACCAAAGGTTTTTATTAGAGATGTTTAATAGAGACCAGTATTCCTTTCTGGTTGTAAACGTGTGAGATTAGATCCTGACACTGCATATAATCCCAGAATTCACAGCTAAAATTCAGTTAGCTACATTCAGTTAGTATCTCACGGGGAAGATAATGATAATTTGTTTTTGTTTTTTTTGTTTTCGGAACCATGCATAGGATAACATTATTGTAATGTGCAATATTTTTTAACAAAGCCTTATACCTTGAAATATTAAGATCTTTCATGTTATTAAGTGTGCTTTCAGTGGCTGTCAGGCTTCAGCTTTTAAAGACATTTGCCAAATAATTTTAGATTTTTATATCATTAGAATTAATCTGCCTGTTGAGTGACTGTGATTATATGCACACATGGTGTATGCCTTTTGATGCATTTTTGAAAACATTATAATTTAGAATGTACTTGCCTGCAAGTAGTATTTTTGTTGGAAATGGATAATCTGTCAAAGTTATAGCATTAAACAAATGTTAAGATATGGGTCATTCTCACAAGCTTGAGAATTTTTCCAAAAAAAAGTTACAATGAAATATAGTATTTCATTTCATGTAGTATATTAAAATTCCATAATTTGTTGCTCTGATTTGATGGGTTTTAACCACTTTCCCCTTAAAGGTAGCCACAAAATAAAGAAAACAAAACTAGATAAAATGTTTTTAAATCATGTAAATAAACAATAAACTTGTATATA